>CAUYRT010091562.1:0-13010 GCA_963574885.1 Lepilemur ruficaudatus | reverse complement strand
TTTTTTTTTTTTGAGACAGAGTCTCACTCTGCTGCCCAGGCTAGAGTGAGTGCCGTGGCATCAGCCTAGCTCACAGCAACCTCAAACTCCTGGGCTCAAGCAATCCTCTGCCTCAGCCTCCGGAGTAGCTGGGACTACAGGCATACGCCACCATGCCCGGCTAATTTTTTCTATATATTTTTAGTTGTCCAATTAATTTCTTTCTATATATAGTAGAGACGAGGTCTCACTCTTGCTCAGGCTGGTTTCAAACTCCTGACCTTGAGCGATCCACCCGCCTCAGCCTCCCAGAGTGCTAGGATTATGGGCGTGAGCCACCGCGCCCGGCCTGAATTACTTCTTATTGCTACAAAACAGTCATATAAACTTTGCCACTTCACCCGTCCGTCTCTGTGCATTTGCCGATTCTAAGTATTTCATACAAGCAGAATCGTGCGGTATTTGTGCTTTTGTGACCAGCATCTGTCACTTAGCGTGATGTTTTCAAGGTTCGTCGTGTCGTGGTGTGTGTCAGAGCTTCATTCCTTTACAGGGCTTAACACCATTCCATTGTAGGGCAGACCACATCTTGTGTATCCATCATCTGTCGAGGGACAGTGGGTTGCGTCCACATTCTGGCCACTGTGAACATTGCTGCTGTGAACACTTTTCACGGACAAATATGTGTTTGTGTCCCTGTCTTTTGGGTGCACACCAGGAGTGTAACTGCCGGGGCACAGGGTGACTCGAGGTTTAACCACGTGAGGATCCGCCAGGCTGTTCCCACAGTGGCCGCACCTTACAGCCCCACCGGCAGTGCACCCGGGTTCTGATCTCTCCACAGCCTCGCCACAGCCCAATTTGGGGTACACACACATAAATTCAAGTAACCCCCACGTGGATAAAGACATCTACCACTTCCTGCACCCGGAAGGCACCCTTAGGGGAATCGGTTGAAAAGCTCCCCGGCACGCAGGGTTAAGAACCACGTCCTAAACTTTTTGTGGTTCTATCTCTGGCAAGGCTGGGCTAACTCCCAACCTAAAAATAAACCTCGGGTCTGAAGACGGAATATTAAAAATGACATTGTCACCTTGACAGAGTGGCTAATAACGCCACAGCGGGCAGGAGCCCATCGATCACAGGCCGCTGCCTCCTGTCTGGAGGGCTGAGGGGGACGCCAAGATGGCAGGGAGCAGCGCAGCACGGGGCAACGGAAACCCCAGCCCAGGCCTCTCCCCAAACCGGGAACGTGAAATGTGGCAGCCAGGCAAAAGGGCTGACCTCCCTGAATTCAATCTGCAAGATCAAGCCTGCAAGAACCCCGGCCTAACAGAATTGTCACATCTGCGTCGAGGCCACTTACGACCCACCCTTGCGGGAGCTGAACACAAGAGCAATTACATGGTATATCCTTTGGCAAGAACCTGAGGTTCCTATCAAGGGGGGGAAAGAGACAGTGCAGAGTCACGTGGTTTTAAAAAAGAAAAAAAAGAGAGAAAGAAAAGAAAGAAAGAAGCCACAAAGACACATTCATTATGAAAATTTGAAAATTTCCACTTCCCTAGAAATCACATATGAAGACTCGAGAGTCGGAACCCTTTTGAAAGCTCCATTGTCTTAAGAGTATAAATAGCACCCCTTTAAAAAGCCACAATTTCAATCAAGCTGGAATAATGGGAAGTACCATTCAGGGAACGTTGTCTTTTAAAATTTCATGACACATGAATTGATTCTCACTCCGAATCTAATTAGAGGCTCAAGCATACGAGAGTTTGTGACAACGTCAAAGTGACTTGGAAGCCGTATGTGCAATTGATCTTTTCCAGTGGGGTATGATTTTTCTTTTTTTAATGCATCTAGACATTCAGGAACTCCCCCAAAGAAAGGACCACAGAAAAAGGTTTAACAGAGGGAGTCTCTCCATTCTTCCTGGGAGCTCTTTCCAAAAGGCTCAGCAAGGAAGTCAAGGCCAGCAACTGGCACTAGCCCATGTGACCCTGGGAAGTTCCTGGAACTTGGTGCCTTAGTCCCCATCTTCAAAATGAGGATAATGATGACACCTTTCTCCTGGGGTTACGGTCAAGAACATGTCCCCAGAACAGTGCCTGGCATAGAGTAAATGCTACAGCGACGTTACCTATTATTGGTGCTATGTGGCTAAGCCCTCGAGGGGCAACAGAACCCAGCCCAAGGTCCACAGGCCCCAGAGCCAGCGGTCCCAGGCCCTGCTTGTTGCAGGACAGCCCAACAGACCCTCCAGTAGGAGCCAAAGCCCTCAGCCACCAGGACAGCCCAGACTGACCAAAACAACAAGCCCGTTGCCCTCAGCAATGGGCACCTGGCTGGGCTGTCAGTGTGCAGAGGGGACCCAGCATTACTGAAACTGCAGGGACCACAGTCTGCCGGAGGCAGGGTCGTTCTGGTCAGTCCCTCCGTCCCAGCCTGGGTGGGAGCCCCAACCTGCCTCCTCCCCAAATGTCTTTCTTCAACCGCCAGTCCCCACCAGTGGTCCTTAAGCCCTGCTTGTCTGCAGGCCGGGGACTCCCATCCCAGGCCACTCAGGGTTTCCATCCCACCTGGGGCCTCTGGTGGGCCACACAGGGACACCGTCTTTCCCAGGAAATGTTGCCGGGAAATGGGAGATGTCTATTGCTGTAGACAGGCAGCGCTGCACGTAGCTCTCCGAGTCCGCAGCCAGACTGACCGTGTCCCCACCCCAGCTCTGCCACCTGTTGGCTGTGCGGCCCAGGGTGAGCCAGCCTCTCTGCCCTTGGCTCCCACCCTGTAAAAACGGGGATCCTAAAAGCCTCTTCTCTGCGGAACAGTAGGGAGGGCTGACCGGGTGGATGTTTTACGTACTGGGAGCAGCCTAAACCCTCAACACGGTTGCTCAAGGAGCAGCTCCCACTAGGCACTCAGCCCACACTCAAGTTTGCAGAAACGTGACTTTACTTTTCAATCACCAAAATTAACTTCTTCCATGAACTCCCACGCTCCTGGGGACATGGAGTGATCCTGCCACGGGTGGGGCTTCCTTCTCTCCCCAGGGCTGCGCCTAAATCTGGACAGGGGCATGTCTTGCCAGGGCAGGGGGCGGAGGGAACACGTTCTCATCGTCACCTCCCCACCGTGGTCCCCACTGAGGTGGCCTCATTGCTCTCTGGATCTCCTCACTGATCCGGAAAGGCCCTCCTGACACAGCCTCGTAGGGCTGCCCGAGGTCGAACGAACCAACGCACGTGAGGCCTTAGGGCAACGTCCGGCCCGCGCTAGGTGGTCATTCCGTGTTAGCCACTGTGACCTGGCGATCGTGACCCAAGGAACGTGGCCCAGCCCTGCCTGATCTTCCCTTTTTTTCCAGGGGAAGCTGTGAAATCTCCCAGTTTCTAAATTGGCATTAGATCCAAATAATAAAACAGCAATTATAGGAGCCAAGCAAGATCCATCTGTGATCTGGATTTGAACCCTTGGCCATGGCTTTGAGATGTCTGTTCCTTGTTGCCAAGTTTGCAGTTCATGGTTAGTCCCATTTTACAGATGCGGGAGGTGAGACCCTGAGTGGTTGAGAAACTTGCACAGTGTCACCCAGAGCTAGGACTTGAACCCACACAGTCGGCTCCAGGGCCAGTCCTCTCATACCTGTGCCTCCCACCAATGGCCACCGCCTTTAGAGCAGCCTCCTGCTGTCCCCAGGCTCCCCATGGCTCTGCCAAAATTCTTAGTTGACATCACTAGCTTGGTCCTATTTCAAAGGAGCCCTGTACCAACTGCTACTGCTGCACGATTACGCCCAAACTCAGTGGCACGGAACGAAGGTAATTTTATTGCATTTCACAGATTCCATGGGTCAGGAATTCAGGCAGGGCTCCACGGGGTGATTGTTCTGTTCCATGTGGTGTCAACTGAGCTCACTCAAGGATGTTTAGCTGGCAGACGGCCAACCCAGAGGGTCAGAGGTGGCTCCACTGACATGCCTGGAGTGCCTTGGCGAGGACGGCTGAACCCTAGGCTCTGCAGGGACCACAGTGCCTCCAGCATGGTGACCTCAAGGTAGTCAGACTTCAGAAATCGTGGGGGGTGGCTCCCCCACAGTGAGCACCCACCAGAGAACCAGGCAGAACTCCCTGCCTGGTTTTCCCTGCCCAGCCTATAAGTCACCTCTGTCAGACTCTCTAGAACAAACCGGTCGCCAGCCCACCCAGATTCGAGGAGAAGGGGATACAGACATGCCCAGGAAAAGTGTCAAAAATGTTCCCACCACTTTCGTTTAACTGGCCACACCCCCTGAGGAGACTCTGTTTAGAGGAAATGCTAGCTCCAAGGTTACTACAATTTTACAAGACAGATTTATCCCGGATGAAGTTGTTTCTCCCCAAAAGATGGTCTGCCTCCACTTCAACCTGACTGGCCCTCAGAACCCAATTCTTATGTTTGCCGTCTATGCAAAATAAGCCTCATTTGTCTTCATTACCTGTGAACATTCAGACCCAGAAAAATAAATTTTTTCTTTGAAATTCTATTTGGGAACGCTGCCAGGCAAGATCCAGGCAATGCTTTAATTTTCTGTCCCACCTCAAACAGGCCTTCTCTACAGACTCTCATCCCTCCGCCTTCCTGCGGGGACCGGTGGCCAGAGGCCTCGAGAGCCAGGCCGGGAAGGAGGCAGTGACCTAAGCTCAAAAATGCAGCCACCACATGTCCTCCTGACCTGGAATTCTGCCACTTCACAAACACCCCAGCAGCTGTGCCCGCCTGGAACCCGTCCCCAACCCCTCCAGCCTCAGTGCCCCATCCTCCCAAGAGGACCGACCACCCCCCATCCACTCTCAGCCCACCTGGTTCAGGTTGAGCAGCTGCAGCGTGGGCCCATGGTCCAGGTGTGACCAATCAGAACCTTCCAGTCTCCTGGTGTCCGTGATTGGTTTGGAGAAGGGCACGTGACATCAGCCAGGCCAAGGACACACCTCCTCAGGCCTTTTGTTGGAATTCAGGCAAAAAGTCAAGACGAAAACCTACGCAGGAGAAAGAAGGGACAAGAGATTATAAAAGAACGGCAGATGATGTTTATTGAACACCTGCTACGTGCCTGGCACTATTTATAGGAAACATGGTTACTTCACTCTCATTGCACCCCTGTGAGATACGCAGTGTTCTTAATCTGCCCACCTATAGAGCAGAAAAGGAGGGAAGGGACAAGAGATTATAAAAGAACGGCAGATGATGTTTATTGAGCACCTGCTACGTGCATGGCACTATTTATAGGCAACATGGTTACTTCATTCTCATCGCACCCCTGTGAGATGCGTAGTATTCTTAATCTGCCCACTTATAGAGCAGAAAAGGAGGCTCAGAGAGGTTAAGTACCTTGTCCACAGTCACACAGACAGAGGCAGAGCCATCCCTCAGGTCCAGGCACTTGGTTCTAGCATAGCATTGCCAGACTTAATACAACTACAGAACATCGAGTTAGGTCTGAGTTTCAGGTAAACAATGAGTACTTTTTGGTATAAATACATCCCATGGGATGTTTGGGACATTCTTGTACTCAAAAGCTAGTCATTGTTTATCTGTCACTAAAATTGAACGGGTGTGCTGTGTTCTATCTGGCAACCCGATTCCAGAGCCGTGGTCTAACCCCTGCACCCTCCTGCCCATACGGATGCCCTGAGACGCTGAATCCTGATCACAGTGGCCCACGCCCTGGACCCCGCTGTGTCTGAAGCCGGTGACGAGAGAGGCCTTCCTCTGGCTGGCAGTTGAAGGGTTCTGACTGACAGGGCGCCAACCGCAACTCAAGCGAGCACGTCACCGAAACTTTCCTCTGTAGTTGGGACCGAGGGTGGGGACGCAGAGAGGAGACAAAGGAGGGAGGTTCCCACCTCCAGGGACTCCCGCCTCCGGGGGTGCCGAGCAGAGCGCCGGGCCTGGCCCCGCAGGTGTGAGTTCTCTCCCGCTGCCTCGTAAATTACCACACACTTAGCAGCTGACAGCACCTGACGCTGTCACGCCGAGGGCGGGAACCCCGGCCCCTCCAGAGCCCACCTGTCCGCCCTCAGTCCCGCTCCTCGCGCGGCTGGCTCCACGCTCAAAGCGGTCATGTGACCCAGGCCTGGCCAATCAGCATATTCCCTCTTTTTTGCCAGTGATTGGCTCAGGTTTGGTCACATGATCCAAATAGTCCAATAGGCACCAACATGGGGACTCCCGCTGGAACTATGGCGGGCGCGTGAGAAGACCCTTTCTCTGCCTCTTAGCGCTGTGAGGACCGAAGGCTGGAGCTGCGAGCATCCACCTTGCCATGAGGAGAAGAGAATGCATCTGAGAACGCGGTCACGGACCGCCTGGATCCAGCTACACCTGGAGCTCGCCCGGCACCGGCGTTTCCAAAACGAGCTCATCACGCCCTCTTTTGCCTGAGCCAGTTGGTGTTGGGGTTTTCTGTTACTTATAGCCAACAAAATACAGAGTCATGACTGAGAGGAGGAAGTGGATGCCGAAAACATTCAGACCACGCCCCACAGGTGAACGGTGAGCAGGGCTGGTGAGACAGATGAGCCCTGAGCCTGCAAATGAAAACTGGGTCCACGCCAGGTGGGTCCACGTGGCAACCGCTCCCTTTCACCCTCCCAGAAACCCAACTTGACTGTGATCTCTGTTTGACCCAGGGAAAGAGAGGAGGAGGAGGAAACACAGGGAGGGAGCCCCGAGATGAAAAAGTTTGGAGATGGTTCCAGCGCATAATGAACAGACTAACAACTGCTCCTCCCCTGGAAGTCATCTAATGAAATCATTAGGCCGTCCATTTACCGCCGTGACGGCCGGCGTGCTCTCCCCACGGTAAACCGTGACAGCAGAGCCAGCGTCTCGCTCGTATTTTAAACATCTTCTTAACAGGCCTTTCCTTATTTGTTTACGACGGTCTTGAAAGTTTGGGGACAACATGGCAGGGGGCTTCTAGAAATAGTTTGCAGGAACGTAAAAGGCAGGCGTGGCTCGGCGAGAAAGAATCGCAGCTCATCAAAGCCAGCGTAGGCTTCCCGGGCGTGATCAGGCGGCCCACCCAGGGTCTTCAATGAGTGTTCAGCGCCTACGCGCTTAACCACCAGAACCGCGCTCATGTTCTGAGCACGAAGGTGCGCTGGGTGCAGCGGGGGGAGAAGAGCGAGGAGGGAAAGAGGAAGTTGGGGAGCCATGGTCAAGTCTCCCAGTGCCCAATCCAGACCCGTCCCTGCGGCCCTGACCGGGCCAGTAGAAGGAACTGCCCTCCGCGTGACCCTGTCAATGCTCATCTGACGACGATGTCACTGAGGGACTCAAAATCCTCCCTGGCTTCCGAGGTCCCTTAGAATACTGTCCCCGCCTACCTCTCCACTCTCTGGGCCCTGCATCCTCAAAATAGCCTTTTTGTTCCTCCAGGTCGGTGCCTTCCCTTCTCAGGGCCTCTGCCTGCCTGGCTGTCCAGCCATCTTCACGTGGTGGTGGCACACTTCTCAGGCCGTGGCTTCAGGGTCACCTGGGGTCCCCGGACCACCCTGGCTAAAGAGCCTCGTGTCCCAGCAGACATTCCTGCTTCCTGTTGACCGTCTGTCTCCCTCCACGAGACATACCCCCCGTGGCACAAGCTGCAGCCGGGTGCCCTCATCCCTGCAGGAGGAACCGCGACTGGCTCCGGATCACCCAACTCCCTCATCAGAGCCAGCTCCGCCCACCGCCAGGGCTCCGGGAGGACGCCCGCCTCCCGCCAGACGGCGCTTCTCCCAGCCTCCTACACAGCTGAGTGCAGTCGTGTGACAACGCTGTGGCCGATGGGACGTGGGCTAGGGTTAGGCCGCCCCTCCGTGCCCCTTTCCCTGCAGGGACCAGGTGAGCCGGCATCGCCCCGTGGACCTTCACCCCAGGGGGCGGTGCAGGAACCAGATGGAAGCAGCCAGGTGACCTCGAGAAATGAAGCCCCTACATCCCTGCCGACCCACTTATCTTGGGGCTATTGCAGGAGAGAAAACATTTCCAGTTGAGCCAGATTTGGGGGTACCTGTCCCAGCAACCTGGGCTGCAGCCCCGTAAGTCTGTGTGTGACTTTGCCTCTGAAGGTTTGAGGGTGGGATGTGGCTGGGTCCTCAAAGGGAGTCTTGTTCCCCTGGAGACCCCCACTCAGGCATCTGAAGACCCAAGGCGGGGGGTGGGGGGCTCTTCCATTCACCTACAGTGAGGAGGTCAGGAAGACACCTTTCCCAGGGCTTGGTGGGAAAGGCCACCTGCTTGGGAAGCAGATGAGTGGGCCAACCTGGGCCCGTCCTCGACGGCTCAGATCACAGCGCAAGGGACAGGCGGGCAGATGCCTGCAGCTGGGGTTGATGGATCCAGCCCCAGGGTCCCTGAGGAGGGTCCACCCAGGCAGGAGGGTTGTCCGGGCACCGTGAATCGTGACGGAGCCCTCCAGCCCAGGGGAGGTTCCTGGGGTGGGAAGGAAGGGCGGGGGAGGACCGGCTGCGCAGAGGGCTGGCAGCCATGGAGACAGAATCCTGCAACCCCAGCCAGGCCGCGGGCAGATCCTGACGCCTTCAGGACAGGCCTGCGGGAGCTGGAAGCCGGCGGGAGTCGCAGCGCAGCCTGGGGCCACCTCAGGGAGGAAAAGGCAGCTGGCCGGCAGGTGGTGGGTTTTGAAAGTGACGCTCAGGCCAAGGAACGTCAAAGGCAGGCGTGGCACCGCGTGCACCGAGCGCCTGTTGTTCCCAACCATCTGTCTCTCATTAATGAAGCTGTCCGGCACGGTTATTAATAAGGACATGGACTTAGTCAGCCTGGGCCATCTTGCTGGAACTAAAGGGCACGCTGATTAAGCCATAATGATTCCTCGGGCACCGGCAACACGGGAGCCTCCCAGCACCGGCGGCAGGAAAGGGCCTTGCAGGTCCCAGGCCCGACGTGAACCCTGGCGGGAGGCCTGTAAGCCAGCCACACGGGAGGACGAGCCCAGCCCAAGGGTCATCCACAGCCAGGCGCCCTCCTGCTCGGCTCCTCCGGCTCGGGGCTTACACCTCCCCAGCAATCACTGTTCCCCTTCTTGCCCGGCAACGGGACCCCGACGGTGTTTGCGAGGTGAGGTCTGCAGAATCCCGGCCCCCAGAGACGCCACATCCTCATCCCGGAACCCTCGAGTGTCAGGTTACAAGGTGCTGTGGTCCAGGTGTGGTTTGTCCTCCCCAAAACTCAGGGTGACATTGGATCCCCAGTGCGGTGCTGGGAGGTGGGGCCTAGTGGGAGGTGTCTGGGCACGGGGGCAGATCCCTCATGAATAGATTAACGCCCCCCCCCACCTCGTGCTGGGACTGGATTCATCCTGAGAGCGGCTGTTGAAGACTCTGGCAGCCTCTCTCCCCGTGTGATCTCCGCCGTCTGCCCTGAGCGGGAGCAGCCCGAGGCCCTCACCGGACGCAGCTGCCCAATCATGAGCTTTTCCGACGGGTGTTGTGAGCCGGATAAACCTCTTTTTTTTATAAATTCCCGGTCTCGGGTGTCATTGCAGGAAACAAAACCAACTCAGACACACAGAAAGGGGGAGTTAAGGCCGCTAAGTAGCAGATCTTACGACAGGGAGGTCACGCCGGGTGATTCTAGTGGCAAACACAGACGAGGATCCTCCCCGGAATGAGCACAGCCCAGCTGACACCCTGACTGCAGCCCGGTGAGACCACACCAGGCTTCTGACTCCAGAACCGTAATGAATTCGGACTGTTTTAACCAGTTAAGTTTGTAATATTTGTTACAGCACCCGTAGGAAACGAATACAACAAATTAAAAGGTCCTTTCCAAAATACTCTGATCCCCAGACGCCCCTGCAAGGATGGTGGCCATGTGTCCCACAGCATGTGTGAGCTGGCGGGTTCCCAGAAAAGTCACCGTCTTTCTGATAAAAAGGGATGGACCCTGGAGGTGCAGGCTTCTGCCTTTTACTCAGCACGCTTGTCACCGCCTCCACCCTCCGGCCTGGAGGTGGGGCAGCCACCTACCGAGGACGGCAGGAGACAGGACCTGAGAATAGCCTCCAACTTCCAGTGACATGAGGACCGTAAGCCCCGCTGGGCCAAGCCTGCACCCCGTGGCCTGCAGACAGACGCAACCCAGCGACACACGGCTCCTACCAAGAAAGGAGCTGATGTCCAGAAACCCAGGAGCTGACGTCCAGAAACCCAGCGGGCTCTGGGCCGGGGGAGCACAGGGCGCTGGCTGCACACGGAGCAGCAATCGGGGCCAGCAGTCACAAGGGGCGTGGCTAATATGGGGGCCCGGGAAATGCCCCCACAGATTGGGGCCACCCCACTCGAGGACAGAGGCATGGCTGGCACATCAGCACAGCCAGCCTCTCGCACGCAGAGGCAGTCACGCTCCTCAGAGAACACGCAAACACACGGCACGTGCACAGATGGGTGCACACGTACACACGTTTATTGCATAAAACTGCTCATAGCACTCCCCCTATCCTTCTACAATCCAGAAGAAAAAGGATTCCAGAAAGTATTTCACTGTGCCCAGTTTAAAAAAAATACAAAACGAACATCAGGCTTACTGACCCATGCCCAGGGCACGTACACGCTGCCATGCCTCCCGCGGCCGGGCAGCTCCGTCTCCGCAGGGCCCGCAGTGAGCGCGCTGCCTGGACACGCAGCCCGGGGCACAGGGACACTGCTGTATCACATGCCCACACACCCCTGACATGTAACATTAAAAACATCGGAAGCATTCGAAGTCTGTGCGGTAAGGAGATCCGACTGAAGAGTGACGGCCACTCGCTCCTGCGAGGGAGGCCTCCGCGGCTGGGAGGCATCTTGGGTCGGAGTGTGACGGCACGGTCCTCCCGGGAACCACGTTCCGCAGGTGACACGGACAATGCATGAGTGGCCAGCCCGTGGGCCTGGCAGCCAGCTGGGAGGAGATGTGTCACGTCGTGCGGTGGGGGGGAGGTCCTTGTAACAGCCAAGGCCCGGCAGTGGATGACGCCTGACGGGAGGCAGGTGAGCGGAGGGAAGAAAGAGGCTCGCACCGGGACAGGGTCAAACGGGACGACAGGAGCGCCGGGTGGGAGCAAGGTTGCCGCTCAGCAGCGTGTCCGTCACCAGAGCACCAGCCGCCCGCTGCCCCTCCGGTGAGCACAAAGACACGCACGCTGTCACCGTGGCACCAGGCGTGTGACCCGGTCGCTTCCTCGTGGGCTCTGAGAGCCAGAATCCCGGCTCAGCATGCGCAAGACCCAGGTGCCCCCAGAGTTGGCCGCAGAACAGAAGTGATTCTTCCCCAGGCCTGCCGCGCACTCGGTGCAAACGTCCCTGTAAAACAGCTGCAGGTGTCTAAGTAACTTCCGGAACATGCTAAAGTCACAGCGCACACGCATGTGCCGAGCGGCACGCCGGCTGTCAGAAGTCCCGCAGCTCGGGGACATCCCGGTACAGGTCCAGGGCCTCGGGGTTAGAGAAAGCCCCGCGGTGCTCCACGGCCTTCCCGGCGATGATCTGCTTCACGGCCACTTCCACCTTCTTGCCGTTGAGCGTGTACTGCGAGGGGCGGAGGAAACAAGCAAAGCAGAGCGTCAGACCTGGCGGGGAAACAGGCCCTCAGCTCTCGGTTCCCAGGCTCCCCCCGCCGAGCCGGCCTGAAAACATGCACCGAAGTCCCCGGACAGGCAACGGTGCCCTCCACGTTTGGGGGGAAAAGTCTGTTCTTCTGAAAGGCAATTTCAAGGCCCAGTACTTAAACCCAACTCTAACACTCTAGAACCTTCCCTCGCTGCCCCAGCGTGGTCTAGATGGTGGGGCTACCCCAGAGATGCCGCCACGTCCATGTGAGCAAATTAATTGTTCTAATAATTGTACATCTGATCAGGCCCCGCGAGAACCCAGCTGCACGCGTCACCCCCAGGCTGGCCCTCGGGAGAGCGCAGACGCCCGCTGTCCCCGGCGCTGCGTGTTCTGGACGGGAAAACAAGAGCCTCTTTCTCAGGATGCGGGGTACTGTCACCAGGACTCTGGACTGTGAAAACCCACAGCTCATTCCTAGATACTGACAGGCGCCCGGAGGAAGGGAGTTTGCAGCAAGGATGTGACCTCGGCCACCACCTCTGGGGACTCCGGGGGAACTCCTTAACCTGAGCTTGTCTCCTCGAATGTCAAACGGGGGCAACAGCCCCTGTCCTGGGGCTGCGGGGACGAGAGTGAACGAATTTAACACACACACGGCTTCAGGAACGCCTGCTGTTAAATGGTATTATGGTTTTACTTTTGTTTATGTTTGTAACTTCATTATATTTAGTTATATCACTTTATTATAAAGTCAGACTCTGGCCAAACACTCAAAGCTCCCTTCGAAATCCGCGGCACGTGTGTTTCAGCTTTAGTCCTACTGGGCCTTCAGCGGTGCCGGCGTGTTTATGGGCCAGGAAACGTCTAGGGCGGCCAAGCCCAGTGAGGCTGCGGCACCCGGAGCTCTCAGAGTGCTGGTGCTATGTTTTTTTTTTTTAACCTGAGATGTAATTAAAATTCATTCACTTGAAAAATTCAGCCGACGTGTGAACTAATTAAGGATCTAAGTGCTGCGTGGCAGCTGCTTTGGAGGGACTGCCTGTCACTTCGGTGTGGTGTCACTGGCCCTCTCCGTGAAATACAAACGTCTCACACACTTTGTGCGCTGCTGAGCTTCACCCGAGAGCTCGAGGGTGGCTGTGGGAGCTGAGACCTACTTCTGTCACCTGACAGAACACAAGGGGCACCTTCCAGTTGTTTTTGGTTTTTCGCTTTTGTTTTTGTTTTTGGAGATGGGGCCTCACTCTGTCACCCAGGCTGGAGTGCAGTGGCATCATCGTAGCTCACTGCAGCCTCAAACTCCTGGGCTCAAGTGATCCTCCTGCCTCAGCCTCCTGAGTAGCTGGGACTGCAGTCGTGAGCCACCATGCCCCGGCTAATTTTTCTATTTTTAGTAGAGACAGGGGCTCGCTCTTGTTCAAGTTGGTCTCTAACTCCCGAGCCCAGGCTGCTCCC
>CAUYRT010091555.1:0-90446 GCA_963574885.1 Lepilemur ruficaudatus | reverse complement strand
TTAGGAAGCTTCAAATGGGTTCTGAACCATGTGAGTCTATTCCAATAGATTTCCTTTTCCTCCTTTTCCTTGGCAAGAGCCATAGTTTTGATGCCATCATTTTTGCAACAATCACAAACATCATCTGCATACCCAGGCATTGTATAAGGGAAAGAAAAGATGATTGCTTGCTGATTGCTACTGTTGTTCATTTCAGAAATGATTCCATGGATGGGAAAGACACAGCTGCATGCTGGAGAAGCAGAAAACAGCAGCTCAGTATAGCCAGGGCATGGGGGAGTGTCAGGGGAAAAGTCCCTCCCCTCACAACCAGGAAGTCAGAGTGGCAGTGGCCCAGGGGATGAGGTGTCTGTTCATGGCAGTGCCGTGGCCAGTGTGTACAAGAGGCAGCTAAGACCTGTATGGATACCTCAGGCTCATGATGCCTCAAACCAGACTCACATCATTTCCTCCCCAGCCCTCTTGTCTTAGCTGGTGGACCAAAAACTTGGACGCCATCTTTGTTCTGGCTTGTCTCACACATGGGATCAGTCACCAAGCCACATGAATTCTCTCCTGAAACTCTCAAATGTGTCCAGTTCTCTCCATTATCTTACTCCTAGATCACTGGGGCAGCGTCCTCAGTCTCCCTGCCTCTCTGCCTCTCGCCTTGCCCTTCCCTGTGGTCCATTCTCCAGCCCGCACAACTGTAAGACTAGGTTGCTTCACCTTAAAGCCCTACAGTGGCTTCCCTTTGCCTAAAGGATAAAGCCAGATGGCCTGAAGCCACTTGGCCCAGCCCTTCTTCATGCTTCTGCAGGCAACTGTGATTCTGTCACTGCACGGACCCTGTCAGGGTTTCATTCATCTGACCTCCCCATTCTCCCCTAGGGTCCCAATGGGCAGGGATTCTGGTTTGCTCATGCCGGTATTCCAGCATCTCACAGAGCTTCTGACTCATAGTGTATGCTTATGTGAATAGTCTGTACAATGTTTAGAACTATTTTGCCTAATTATTTCTCTCTCTGACCCTCACCACTCTGAGGTACACATAGTAGGAGTTGTTATTTTGTTTTATAAATAGAAAAATGAAGACTCAGATGGTAGGTGATGGTCCAGGGCTCCTAGACAGCAGCCAAATGGCAGAACTGGACTGGCCACAGGTCTTCCCAAGCAGCCATCACGAGAAGCCATGAGGGAGGCAAGGCAGGTTACCATTCCCTGTCATTCTCAAAGTGTGGTCCCTAGACCACCAGAATCAACATTACTGTTACAAACTTCAAGCCACGCCCACAAGGTGATAAATTAGCAAGTGGCCAAGCACAAACTTCCCAACTGCCATCTTCCAGCCAAGATCACATTCTCTGTGTTGTCCGATGTCCTGCTCCTGGAGTCACTCATGTCCTCGAGTCCCAATGATGGGCTCTGCTGTACCAGTTGGAACAAAAGCTCCTTCCTATAGACCCTCTGTAGCACGGCAAATAAGATCAGAAAGCTGCGTGGGACATAATTACAATGTGCCCATCCTTCAAACATACTCCCTGACAGAACTGATTAAACAAGGTCTGACAAGCTTCTCTCCTGGGTGATTCTGGGTATTAAAGCAACTGGAGTATGAGTCACTTGTAATGCCGTTGGTAGAAGTATTTCCAAGGCAGAATAATCCCCCACTGTGGACAGAAACTGCTAGTGACAGGGAAAAAGTTCAGAGGCTGTGCTTGTGCCCGGAGCAACAGCTTTGTCCTCTCCTGCTCCCGCCTTGACTTTGAAATATTCTGTCAAGAATGATCAGCCTAGAATTGAAAGGCATCCATGTGCCAGCTGAGCCAAAGAGAGAGGGGATGAAAATGGAAGTTGCCTCCAGTGATTTTGATAGATGCCCATGTCCCTGAAGGGCACCGAGCACAGCCACACAGTGATGAGGATTCAGCCTGAAAGGCTTGGCCTGCATCACTCTGATGTGTGACCTTGGATGATCCTTGCCCTTTCTGGACCAGGTTTGCTCTGATGGTAAATTGAGGCCCCTTCAAGCACTGATGGGGGAACCTATAGCATGTTCTGGGGACACTAGCTACAGTGCAATCTGAAGAGCTCCCAGGCAGCTTTGTCCCAGCTTCACTGATGGGATGTGGTCAGCTGATACTGCAGGACACAAGTCAACCCCCAGCATTTTGGCTGACAGATGTGTGGCCCCCAAAAGACGAAGGGAAAGGGAGAAGTCAGTGTCCTCTTGAATTTTGGTGTCTGGCTCTGCAGGGCTGTTAAAGGTCATCACGTCCTTTGCATTCTTCCTGGCCAGTCTCCACTGGTCCTCAAACTTCACTGCACTGAAATCACCTGCAGGGCTTGTGACAAACACGGGTTGCTGAGCTTCATCCCCAGAGCTTCTGCTCCGGTAGGTCTGGGGTAGAGCCCAGAATTTGCATGTCCAGCTGGTTTGGAGATCATGGTGAGAGCCAGTACTCTGCAGTGTGGCACGAGGGACAATCCCACCCTGCTGTTGTGTGTCCTTTGGCAGAACCCACTCCCTCCCAAGGGAGCCCCTGCACCCTTGGGCACCTCTTCCTTAGACGGAGTTTGAGAACTGTCTCCCCTGTGGCTCCCACCCCTGTTCATCCACTTACAATCCCTGGCAGGCACAAAGTGCTCAGAGGTGAGGACAAGTTACCTTTTCTTGGGCACTTATTATTGCCATACTCTGGGCCAAGCACTTTACCTACATTCTCATAGATTCCTTCCAATCATGTAGGGATAAAAATACTCTTTCTACCTGACAAGGTCATTCACTATAAAAGTCAAAAGAATAAAAAAAAAAAATGGAATGACTTTGTAACCTTATAAACTGTTGAGTTTTTTGTGTTTGTTTTTAAGCTTTGCATTAGTTAGCATGGGCTGCCATAACAAAATAGCCAGACCAGATGGCGAAGACAACAGAAATTTAATTTCTCACAATTCTGGAGGCTAGAAGTCCCACATCATGGTATCAGCAGGTTTGGTTCTTCTGAGGTCTCTCTCCTTGGCTTGCGGATGGCCTCTCCTCTGTCTAACCTCTTTTTATAAGGACACCAGTCATACTGGATCAGGGCCTACTCACATGACTTCATTGTACCTTAATTACCTCTTTAAAGGCCCTGTCTCCAAATACAGTCACAGTTTGAGGTCCTGGGGGTTAGCGTTTTAATATATGAATCTCGGAAGACAAAATTCAGCCCATAATAAGCTTCATTGGCTTGAAACTTGACTATGACCAGCTGTGTGACTATGGAGCTGTCACCTAACCTTTCTGAGCCATTTTCCTCATCTGGGCCCAGCTCATTACCTTCCAGCACAGTGAAAGGATCCGCATGGGGAAGAAAGACTTTCCAACTTCCCAGGGAGTTGGATTTGGAGGAAAAAAGATAGTAGGATGGAATCTGGCTGAGAATCAGGGGAGGTGGGAAGCCACTGTCCAGGCTTCCCGGTAGGGCAGGGGCACGGGCTGGACGCACAGCCCTGCCTTGCTGCGCTGTCCCAGAGCTTTGCGAGGCTGTCGTGGTGGAGGCGGCGGCAGGTCTCTTCAGGAGATCCCAGGTGCGAGGCCTTGTCAGCTCGCACGCTCCTGCCCCGTTCGTCAGCTAATCTGCCACTCATCTGGAACCTCTCCAGCCAGGGAGCTGCCATCCTGGGAGCTGAATTCCGTTCTCTGAATTCCAGAACCTCCCAGAGGGCAGAGGAGGGCGTGGTGGGACAACCTGGGCTTTAGAAACAAGCTGAATACCGATCGATAGGGGAGACATTCACTCGATCATAGTTAACAGAGTTTATTGTTGTTATTTATTATTCCGTGCATTTGCTGAGCAGTTATTAGGAAAGTACTGCGCTTTATCTTCGTGACCTCCCGGCAGTGACGGTTACTGCTACTGACCCCATTTCATAAACGTGAAAACTAAAGTTTGAAAAGTTTAAATCACTGCCCGTGGCCACAAAGCCTGTAAGTGACAGAGCCAGAACTTGAAACCAGGTCTTTCTGGAACAAAGCTTATATGCTCAATCTCTATATTATTCTAATTAAAAACTTGTGTGGAAGAATATTTAATGATATGGGGAAATACCTTTGATATGATATTGAGTGAAAAAACTACATATAAAATACACTATCCTAATTCTATCAGTGTGTGTGTGTGTGTGTGTGTGTGTGTGTGTGTGTGTGTGGTGCATATAGACAGAAGGGAGAGAGGAAGAACAGACTAAAATCAGTGGTTATTTCTGGATGCTGAGATTACCTTTGATGTTTTCCATAATACCCAGAATAAGGTGAAATGGATTTTTTAAGTGGAAATAGATCAAGAGATTTGGAAGGAAACAAAGCAGGGTCCTAGAACCCCGGCTTGAGCTACCCCAGCTGTGTGACACCCGGCGTCGGGCCCTGCCTTCTCTCTGGAGGCTGCCGAAGACTGGGGCCTGGTAGGCAGAGCCAGGGAGTTAGGAAGACTCCTGATTGGGGTGCTATTTTTGCAAGAGGCCCGTGCGCTGGCATCCCTAGAGACAGAGCACGGTGTGTTTCCCTGAATAACCGCTGCTATTTTTAGGGGCAGCAATGAACTGCACCCCAGGAGGGAGGGGGAGAAGAGCCCTGGATGCTTTTGGAAATCCTGTGGGTCCTGAGCTGATCCCAGAAGGGTCCTGCCCAGGGAGCAGCTCATCAGCCTCGCTGCCACCTTGGCTGGTGCAGTGAGGCTGCCGGTGTCCCGTGAGCTGCGGGGGCAGAGAAGGCTGCACCGACCCCAGGGGACCACTTCACCCTTGCTCTCTTATTGCAGGGGTTGTCAGCCTGGGGCAGAGGCGTTGCCTGGATTTAATGTCTCTTTGCCACGGCAGGAAAACAGGCAGCAGAGGATTACCGTCTGAGGGCAAAGCCTCCCGGACATGTCTGTGAACATTTTTAGAGATAGGCAGAAATCGATGGAGATTAGAGATGGTAGAATCATGGATTCTTAGACTGCAAGGGCACCTCATGTAGTGCCCGCTCGAGTGCTCTGTCCAGCCCGTGACTGCGTACCTGCAGCGAAGGCACCTCCTCTGAGAGTGCCCCACCCATTTCTGGATATTTGATCCTTTGCAAGTTTGCTCCAAGAAGTCACATATCCTCTGCCCAGCATACATAATGATTAAAGATAAATAACGATGATAGTGAACTTGTACTGTCTGCTTCCCATGTATTAGGCAATGTTTTAAGTATTCCACCTGAACCTGCTCATTCGGTCTTCACGGTAGCATGCTGAGTTAGGGGCATGATTAATCTTAACTTTGTAGATGAGGAGATGAACACCGCCCAGCACATAATCATAATGTTAGCAAATGTTTACAGACTACTCACTGTGTTCCAGCCACTCTTCCACGTGGTTTACAAGAATTAATGAATTTAATCTTCACAAAAACCCTTTGAAGAAGGTAGTAGTGATATCATCTCCAATCTGGAGATGGGGACAGTGAGAACAGAGCGATTAAGTGCGTAGCCCAAAGCCACAGAGCTTCCAAGAGGCTGAGGCAGGGTTTGAACCCAGCCGCGCCAGGTCCAGTGGCCACGCTCCTGACTGCAGTGGCCGCATTATCCCACCTCTCCGTGAATATCTGACCTGTGGTGACCATCTGACCTGTCTACTCGTACCTTGACCCTCTCTCCCCATCCCCCGCTTTGCTGCACCCAGCCCTGCCATCGTCCAGCTCCTCTACCTTGCAAGCCCTCTCTAACTAACACCAAGGGCTCCTCCAGACCCTGTCCCCTCTTTCCCTGGCCACCTCCTGGTCGTCACCCTCAGGTTTCAGTGGAATGTCGCTGCCTCAGAGAGGGCTGCTCTGATTTCCCCAGGCCAGGCCAGCACCCTCTTTCATCCTTTCTCCTAGTTCCTGGGCCCAGGCTTCAAATGCCCATCGCCCCTCCCCTCGGAAGGGAAGGATAGTGCCACTGTCCTCCCCACTGCTTCCGCAGCATCCTGTTTGGTGCTGGACGAGAGTAGGTACCCAGAGAATATTTGTCAATTCAGTGCATGGAAACAGGGCTAGAAGCAGAGCTGGCACCAGTTTCCCCAGAGGTGAAGGTGTGCCTGAAAATGGGCTGCATGTGCTGCCACCAACTCACCGGCTTGCTGAGAGCACATTGGTATGGCTCCAACTGGTCTGGGGACGTTTCTCCTTGTAACATCATCACACCCACCGAGAGGAGAGGAAATCAGGACTCTGAGAAGGAGAGAGTGTGGAGGGAGGGGAGAGGAGGAATCAGGCAAAGCTTCTCAGTCCTGACTGCTCATTATTAGAATTACCTGGGAGCTTTAAGAGACACCCGCCCCCTCCCCCACCCCACCTGGGCCCCGCCCCAGGCCAATGGAATCAGAACTTTCATGGGTGGTACCTGGGCTTGGGCACTTCTTGTATTTTCAGTTCCTGTAGCCTGGACCTCTAGGTTGCATTTTGGAGGCCAAGCTCCCAGGGAGAAGACAGAGCTTTCTGTCCAAACCCACTCCTGGCCTCATGTCTCCAGGTTCCTCACACGCCAGAGGCCTAATCGAGGAGGCTGGCCTTGCAGAAGCCACAGAGTTGCACAGTAATTGTCATCCTCACCATGTAATAATAACATTTATTTGTTGAGTAAAGGCATTAATGCGCCGGGCCTTTTGCATCACCCACTTTCCTGACCGTGGTGAATGCCATCCCACGGAGGAGGACACCCAGGCTGAGGTCACACACAGAGAAGTGAGGGAGGCCAGGTGTCAACTGGGGGCCCTATGAGCCCTTCCGTGGTCTACACAGCCTGCAGGCGTGTAAGTCACCTCTCCCTCCGCAGGAAGCACGGTGCACGCAGAAAGGCTTCTGCCTTCATGACTAACAAGACTCCAGGAAAAAAAAAAAAGTCCTGATTAGAAGCTTGCTACATTCTGTGCTAGGATTTAGGAGAACAGAAAGCCAGGTTTTCCCCCCACCGGGTCCCCCAGCAAAACAATGCATTTTAAATGGCTCCAAAATTGCAAAGCTATTTCACTGCTTCGGAGGAGAAATAGCTTGGGGGAAGCTATTGGCCCTTTATGCCCTGAACATCAAAACAAAATGCCAAATGGGAAAATGAAATCACAGGAGGTTGGGGGAAGCAGGGAGGACTACGTGGGGAGAGTGTTGAACCTGGAGTTCTGGGTGGGTCCACAGAAGGCCGTGTAGCATGCTGACTGTGAACCTGGGCCCTGGGGTCAGAGGCACCTAATTCAATTCCCAGCCGGGGACTGATGCTCCCAAGCAGACGTGGTTTGGGATTTGGGATTAGCTGCAAACAAGGCACCTCTTAGGCACAGTCTTCTGAGTAGCTTTTGGCTCTGATTCCATTGGCCTGGGGTGGGCCACACTCCCCGAAAGCCACTTCCCTCAAGAAATGTGGACAGTGATTCTCCACCTGTGCACAGGTCTGTGCTCCATCTGGCCACCATGGACAGAGCACCAGCCAGACTGACTCCTCAGACATCGGCACTGCTCCCCACATCACTCTGGGAGGCTAGGTTAGGATCCCGATTGCACAGGCAGGGAAACTGAGGCTCAAGGGACCGCAGAACCAATCAGTGGTGAGGCTGGGGCTCTGGAGAATTTTAAGTAGCAGCTTTCAGACCTGTTTTCTCATCTGATCTTCTAACAAGACTATGAAATGGGCCAAGGAGCAGTTGTTATCTTTAAAGGTAAAGAAACTGAGACTCAGAGACACCCGGTGACTTCTCTAGTGTCACACAGCTAAGGAGGCCAGGCCCCTCGGGCTCAGGTTGGTGTTATTTCCCCTGGGTCCAGGCTGCGGGGTGTTCCCTGCCGTCTACTCTTGTGGACCCCGGATGCTTCCCCCGCTGGTTGCTCCCAATCTCCACGTACTCCCATCCTTTCTGCTCCTCCCCAAACTGCCGCGGTTGCCATTTTCTTGCTGTGTGACCTGGGCAGATTAATGACCCTGACCTCTGTGAGCTTGTCTTCTCATTTTATTTCCCTGCAAGGTGGGGAGAGGGAACCAGTCTCCCAGCTCACTGAGAGAGTGAGGGAGGCGACTGTGTCTCTGGCTCCCTCCAGGCCACTGCTGGGTAGGTGTCAGGGCCCCTGCTGTGTGGATGGGCACTTGCAGAGTCAGTGCCCACAGAGGCCACCCAGCCCAGCACTGCACTGAGGAGACTGAGGGCGAAAGGAGATGGACTTGACCATGGCCACACAGCAAGTCAGGGTGGAGCTGGCTGGGTCTCAAACCCCTGTCTCCTGGTCTCAGTCCAGTGCTCCACACCACGCACCAGACAGCACCTGGAGACCTAGGGAAAAGAGGAACACAAGGAACTAAAGCCATAAAAGATCCCACCATCTTGATGCTGTAGAATGTGAGTGGTCAGAATCAATGTTGCCTATGGAAAGTGCATTGGGGTGCCCGGCCCCCTAACTGCTCATGAGGTCCCCAGCGGTGCATTAGGAAGTGGCGAGGGTGGTGCTGGTGGGGGTGAGGCGGCGGGACAGCTGGCTGTCGCGGGCACCCGGACCTCCACTGCCTGGGAGGGACCCTGGGAGCTAGGTGGCGTGGGGAGAGCAGGACAGGAGGAGCCAGTGAGGCTCCTTGAGCTTCTCCTCCGCCTTCTGCGACACCCCCTACCCGCCCCGCTCCTTGCTGCACACAGAGTCCCAAGAGGCAACTTAGAGCCGATGGCCAGAAAAGGTTGTCTCCACTGCAGCCCTGTGGAGAAAATAACCCTTTCCCCTGGATGTTGCTCCAACCATTTTTCGTCTAAGCCCAAAACACTCTGATGCAGTCTCTGTACTGAAGATCTTTTTTAAAACTGTAATTATAATTAAAACTGTTTTGCAACATAAAGAAAAAACACATCCTTTGTATTGTACCACCTATTCATATTGACTATTTACATTTTTACATGATTCCTTCTACACACATTCTACCATAGCCTGTATTTCTATCTGGAGGGGCTCTCTGTATTAGGGTCCTCACGGTGTTTCTTGAGGAGCTAGGGAATAGCATTGTATTAATTTTGACTCTTGTTCATTTATTGAGTCTAAAAATAAATATTGAGGATCTACTCTTTACCAGGTTCTGTGTGAGGCCTTGAGAATCTTAAGGAAAAATAAGGCTTGGTCCTGTCTTCCAAAGAGGGACAGAAAGGGAATTGCCATTCGCAGGACACAAGGCCAAGCACTCCACGGCTTTATCTCATTTAAGCCTCTTGCCAGCGGCGAGGCAGACATTCTTATGCCCATATCACAAACGAGGAAGCTGAGGCTCGGGAGATAAAGTCAGTGCCCAGGGCCATTTAACTGGTAGCTGGCAAGAGGCAGAAATGGAAGTTTGTGTCTGTCTGACTGAAAAGCGTGACCATCTTTTAGAATGCCCCAGTGATGGCATCTACCAAGTAGGACTAACATGCAAACAGTGAACTCTCCTGTAATGGGGATAAAGCTACGGGGTTTAGCAGGAGCACAGAGAAGGGAGAGATCAATGTTGCCTGAACTGTAGGTTCCAGAAGGCTGCCCACAGGGGCCGCCGTGTCAGTAGACTGGAAATTAAGTAAACCCTGCTAGACTAGGGAGGCTGTCCTCTGGCACCACGAGTGACCAGCTGCCCTCTGAAGCAGTTGTGTCGACCATCAGTGGCCTGGAGGTCCCACGGCACTCTGTGGTCTGGCACCAGGAGCAGGACCACCAACTGAGACCGCCTGGATAAGTAATGACCTGGCAAAGCCTGTAGCACTAGCAACTTCTAGGCTATACTCACGGACCCCTCTCTTCTATTAATCATGCCAGCTGTGATACCCAGTCAATATTAGCTTAGGTCCGTTTCAAATCAAAGTAAAATCCATTTTGCAAATATGTGTTGAGGCCCTACAATGTCTCACCCAGGCACTACTTACCCAAGGTAACATGATAGTGGAGACTGAACTTTGGACTTCAAGGGGGCTCTCGTTCTAGGAGGGAGAAGAACGATAAATGATATTGTAAAAGCTGTCACAGGGCATCACAGGAGTGTTTGGAAAGGGAATGTTTGGTTCATTTTTCACTGTTTGATGGGCACCTACTGTATGCCAGCATGGTGCTAAGGCCTGGGCATCAGATGGGGACAGGACGCAGTCCCTCCTCTTAGGAGGCACACGTCCTGGGGGGAGAGACAGACACACAGACATATAATGATGATCAGATGTCTGTGTGACGATGGAGAAGGAGACTACTGTGGGAACACGGCGGTCTGGGGGGACTCACTGCCTACGGAGAAAGGAAGGGACCTCGTATTTGTCAAGCGCCTGGTAAATGCAGAGAGTTTACATGTTACGTCAGTTCTTAATAGACTTTTTTTTATGGATGTGGGAATTTAAACTAATACTGTTAAAGTAATGTGCCCAAGATCACAAATAATGAATATGTGAAGTTTTGCATTCTATGCCATAATATATCTGTATTCACATTCATACAGTGTTTTAAATGGCTTGCTAGGCCCTTACGCATGTTTTTACATTCCCTAAAATTCAACAGGAAAGATATCCCCCCTAAGAACTATGCCAATTACATCTATTTTAATATCTGTGAATTTCATACTAAGATTAATAATTTCCATGAGCACTAGGAACGTTTCAGGATCCCTCTTGCACGATCTCAGTGACATGTTGAATTATTTATTTTGCATGCTTGCAAGTAACACGTGCTAGTATTTCCCTACATCTGGGCCTCCATGTGGTGACTGCCTTTCTGAGGTCAGGCCTTGGATTTGCAGGTGCTGCGCCCCGTCCTCCACTGTGGCCCTGCCTGGGCAGCCTCAGACGGACCCCTGCCCCTTCTTGTCCCCTCCTCCCTCTTCTGCTCCCCCACTTCTCCCTCCCCATTCCTCCGTCCCCTCCCTCCTCATGCCTCTTTTCCATCCTCAATCCCATTCTGCTCTCTCCTTTATTCTTCCCTTCTTTCTTTTCTCCTTTTCCCCTTCTTCCTCCTCCTCCTCCTCTTTCCTCCCATCTTCCCTCCTCCATTATCTCATCCTTTGAGGACATCACTGAAACCCTGTGCTACAGGGCTCATAAACTGGGGTCCTTGAGTCCCCCAGAGTTTGTAAGTTTCCAAGTATCTATTAACCCTTGAAATTGAATTCAGACATCGTGGGCGTGGATGTCTTTTCCCAGGAAGAAGTTCCACAGCTTTGACCAGATCCTCAGAGTCCTGGGCCGGGGCTCTCCTGCCGCTCTTCTCAACTCCTGTCTCTGGTTTCTTGTTGCCCCAACCTCCCCCGACAAGGGAGATGCATAATTTACCTATAACTGATTCAGAAATGTGCAGCTATTGAAAAAGTCAGTTCACAGAGAGCCTTTGTAAAAAGCCCTCGTGGGGAGGGAAGTGCGAGCGTCCCCGCAGTCGTGTGGATTAAGTGAGGTCTTGCAGGTGGGTGTTGGGCACACGGCCCTGATGTCATGAGTAACAGTAAGTCTCCCTGTCCCCTAGTCGCTAGTGAAACTCTGTTCTCGGGGCTGCCGTAACAAAGTACCACAGACTGGTGTCTTTCTGTCACAACAGAAATCTATTTCCTTCCAGCTCTGGGGGCTAGAAGTCCAAGATCGAGGTGTCCCCAGGGTTGGTTTCTCCTGTGGCCTCTCCACTAGGCTTCCATGTGGCCGTCTTCTCCTTGCGTCCTCACATGGTCTTCCCTCTCTGTGTGTCCTAACCTCCTCCTCTTATAAGGACAGCAGTCGTACTGGATCCAGGCCCATCTATATGACCTCATTTTGGCTCAATTACCTCTTTAAAGGCTCTATGTCCAAGTGCAGTCACTTTCTGAGATGCTGGGGGTTAGGGCTTCGATAGATAAATTGGGAGGGGGAACTATTCCACCCAGAGCAGTTTGGGTGGAATCCTTCTCCTGCATGGTCTCACTAGGGCCCTGCTCAAGGATGCAGACTCGGGAAGGGAGGGGGAATGCAGGAGGCCAATCAATTGAAAACTATTGCATTTAGAACTTGGTCTTAATTCAAACCACTATTGACAGAAGGTTATTTAGGAAGCACTTTCTGGCTGAGCGGGCCCGGGATTAATTATTAAGGACCCGTGCATGGGCTGGGCAGGAATCGTGGCCACCACGTTAGCAAGTAGCAGGCCCCATCTTCCTGACGGGTAGGAAGAAGCTGTGTTTTATTTATATGTGCTGCTATTCTTAGCCTTGCACTTTTCCCTTTCTCCCCACTGGGAAGGATTATTGTAACTACTCTCTCGAACCCCTCGCGTAGTCAAATTAATAGACGGGGTTCAGGCTGTTGCCCTGAGCCGGGGCATAGTAACCCAAAGCATTATCAGAACATTAGAGCTGTGTGTGAGAGTGTAACATCCAGAACAAGCAGGGGAGGGAGGAATGGCAGGGGGCAGTAGGGCTAAGAAGCGTGTTTAAAGGTCTCGTATGCATACGCCACCCTCCTGTGAAAGCTCGTTAACAAACCCTTCCTAAATACCACCTGCAACGAGAATACCTGGTCTGAGGAGACTCTTTCACCAAAGCCAGCGGCCAGAGAATCTGGCTCCAAGGGGCTGTTTCAGATGCAATAAATTAGAGCCGTGCGCTTAATAATATACCCTGCATGTGGGCGAATCAATAAGCTCAGTGCATTCAAGTATAGATTCAAAGTAGTTTATTCCAGGAACGGTCACCCATGCTATTTATTTGCATACTTCTAGGCAACGTGGACAATTTCTTTAGAAAATTCGAGATGGTAAGGGTCTCTATGCCCTCATCATCCCACCCCGTGTCCCCAGATTGCCCGCCTTCTGGATGGTAGCTAACTCATTGTCTTCCCACCCTCTGCTTTTCTCTGGCGTGTAGACTGGCTCTGGGTTACTGCCATTAGGCACTGCAAGATGAAGAGGAAAGTTCGCCCCTGGGGAGCTGCTTTTAGTTTCTGAGCCTTGCTCTATGGCATACCTGCTTTCTGGAATTGCAACAAGGAATAGAGAGAAAACGTGGGAAGTCTCCACTAGAGTGCCTGGTATGACAGTTGCATGGTAAATAGATGCAGTTGTTGTTCTAAGGCTCTATAGAGGGCTTCCAGGGGTGTAAGACGTGCCAGGGGAAATGGTACCCTGGATTCTTGTCTCCCTTCTCTTACCAAGGGAGGGCACCGCCTCTCTGAGCCACAACTACCTGCCTAGAAACTGAGGCTGTTACCAGCTTAGCCAATTATAAACTTGAGTCTTGGCAAGATGGTATGATTCATCCAAGACATGGGAATGTTAGTAAAGGCAGTGTAGTATGCAGGAAAGAATGTATTAGTTTTTGCACTTAGAGAGATCTAGATTCAAATCCTAGTTTTGCCACTTTACCTTGGACATGTCACCTGATTTCTCTGAGACTCAGTTTTTAGATTAAAAAAAAACTGAGATAAAAAATAAAAATATAAATAAATATAAAAATAAAAAATAAAAAAACTGAGATAAAAAATAAAAAAATATTTGCTTGGAAAGATTATAGGGATAATGAAACCAACTCTTCTACACATGTAAAATACCATATTCAGTCCTGGCACAGAACAGGCACTCAGACCTGGTAACTGCATTACCATCATTATTGTGGTTATGAGTATTACCTCTTTGGCAGATGTTTCTGGAAATTTTATGAAACTATATCAGGAGGAATTTTGAAAAGGGAAAGACTCTCTGCAGAGTGAATGTTCTTCTTCTTTTTTTTTTTTCCTTAAGCCAATGCACTTTTTCTAAGAACTGCCAAGGTTTATGATTCCATCAGAATAAAGAATTTGGGGATAGGAATAGATAATTTCACTCTGAACCTTGGGCAATGATTTTTGAGCTTTCACATGGTCTACGCAATGTAAAAATCAAATGGTGTATGCCAATACTCATGGCAAGCAAGCTTTCTGTGCAAAATTCCATATTCATTGTCTCTTTCTGGCACCAAGAGTCAAGGAGCACCAAGCCATTCACTGGTGACGCAGTTTGAAAAGTGGCTGACCGTTTAACGGGGTCCAGTTAACCCACTGGGCGCTGTCCTCAGATGTGTGGCTATAAGCTTCTGTTCTGTCACTTGTCAAAGTTATGGACTAAGAAGTAAAGAACTCTATTTTTTTTCTTGTATTTTAAATGTTTTTTTATTCCATTTCAAGGAAATGTATAGTTGGTTTTGACCAGAACATAAGACATAAGCTGTACCTGTCATCTGTACCTTAGTATGGGATATTGAGAAAATGCATATGACATTTAGCATTTAAGCCATTTTTAAGTGTGCGTTCAATGGCATTAAATACATTCACATTGCTGTACAGCCATCCATCCCAGAACTCTTCACATATTCCAAACTGAAACTCTTAATCCACTCAACAATAATTTCTCCTTCTGCCTTTCCCCAGCCCTGGCAACCACCCTTCTAGTTTCTGTCTCTATGAATTTGGCTACTCTGGGTACCTCATGTAAGTAGAATCACACAGTATTTATGCTTCAGTGACTGTTTTATTTCACTTAGCATAATGTTTTCAAGATCCAACCATGCTGTAGCATGTATCAAAGTTTCCTTCTGCTATAAGGCTGAATAATAATATTCCATTGTATGTGTACACCACATTTTCTTTATTCAGTCATCTGTCGATGGACTTATGGGTTGATTCCACGTTTTGACTGTTGTGAATAATGCAGCTGTAAATATGGATATACAAATATCTGTTCAAGTCCTTGCTTTCAGTTATTTGAGATATATACCCAGTAGAAGAATTGTTGGATCATATGATAATTCTACTTTTAAATTTTTTGAGGAGTTGCTATACTCTTTTCCACAATGGCTATACCATTTTACATTTCTACCAGCAGTGCGCAAGTGTTCCAATTTTTCTACATCCTCCCCCCAATACTTGTTATTTTCTGGGTTTTATTATTTTTTTTTTTAGAGGTGGGATCTTGCTCTATCACCCAGGCTTAAGAGCAGTGGCATGATCACAGCTCACTGCAGCCTCGAACTCCTGGGTTCAAGTGATCCTTCCACCTTAGCCTCCCAAGGAGCTAGGACTATAGGTGCTTGCCAACGCATCTGGCTAATTTTTCAAAAAAAAATTTAGAAATGAGGTATCACTATGTTTCCCAGGCTGGTCTTGAACTCCTGGCCTCAAGCATTTCTCCCACCTTAGCCTCCCGACTTGCTGGGATTACAGATATAATAGCCATCCTAATGCACATGAAGTGTAGAGTCATTCATTCATTCATCTGTTCATTGACTGATTTTTGTCTTCCTTTTTAAAAATTAATAAACTTTACTTTTTAGGGAAGTTTTAGGTTCACAACAAAATTGATTGGATAGTACAGAGTCCCTATGTGTCCCCTGTCCCCACACATGTACAGCCTCTTCTACTACCAACATCCCACATCAGGGTGGTGCATTTGTTACAATCAGTGAACCTACACTGACACATCATCACCCAAAGTCCATAGTTCACTCTTGGTGTCGGACATTCCATGGGTTCTGACAAATGTACATAATGTCTTATATCCACCATTGTAGTACAGAGTAGTTTCATTGCCCTAAAAATCCTCTGTGCTCGTCTCTTCTCCTTCCTCCAACTCCTGGCAACCACTGTTCTTTTTACTGTCTCCATAGTTCTGCTTTTTCTATAATGTCATATAGTGGGAATCATATACTATATAGACTTTTCATATAACCTCTTTCACTTAGCAATATGCATTTTAGTTTCCTCCATGTCTTTTCATTACTCGATAGCTCATTTCTTTTTAGCACTGAATAATATCCCATTGTCTGGATATACCATAGTTTATTAATCCTTTCACCTGCTGAAAGACATCTTGGTTGCTTCCAAGTTTGGGCAATTATTAATAAAACTTCTATAAACATTCATGTGCAGGTTTTTGTCTAGACATAAGTTTTCTGTTTATTTGAGTAAATGCCAAAGAGTACGATTGCTGCACCATGTTAGAATATGTGTAGTTTCTTAAGAAACTGCCAAACTATCTTCCAAAGTGGCTGTACCATTTTGCATTTCTAGTAGCAATTGCATAAGAGTTCCTGTTGCTTCACATCCTTACTAACATTTGATGTTGTCTGTGTTTTGGATTTTGGCCATTCTAATAGCTATTCATTAGCTATCATGTTTTAATTTCTAATTCTCTACTGGCACATGATGTTGGACATCTTTTTATATGCTTACTTGTCATCTGAATGTCTTCTTTGTTGAAGTGTTTGTTCAGATCTTTTGCCCACTTTTTAATCAGGTTGTTTGTTTTCTGATCATTGAATTAATTAAGAGTACGTTGTATATTTTGGATAACAGTGCTTTACTAGATAGTCTTTTGAAAATATTTTCTCCCAGTCTGTGGCTTATCTTCTCATTCTCTTGGCATTGTCATTCATAGAGCAGAAGTTTTTAATTTTGATGAAGTCCAGCTTATCAGTTATTTCTTTCATGGATTGTGCTTTTGGTGTTGTAGCTAAAATGTCATTGTCATACCCAAGATCACCTAGGTTTTCTCCTATGTTATCTTCTAGGAGTTTTAGAGTTTTGTATTTTACATTTAGATCTATGATCCATTTTGAATTAATTCTTGTGAAGGGTGTGAGGTCTGTGCCTAGACTAATTTTTTCATATGTGAATGTTCAGTTTTTCCAGCACAATTTGTTGGAAAGACTGTCTTTGCTCCATTGCATTGCCTTTGCTCCTTTATCAAAGATTAGTTGACTACATTTACTTGGATCTATTTCTGGTATCTTTATTCTATTCCATTGGCTGTCTGTTGTTTCACCAATACCACACTGTCTTGATTACTGCAGCTTTATAGGAAACGTTAAAGCCCAGTAGTGTCAGTCTCTAATTTTGTTCTTCTCTTTCAATATCAAGTTGACTATTCTGGGTCTTTTGCCTCTCCGTATAAACTATAGACTAATTTTGTCAATATTCACAAAATAACTTTTGAGGTTGCATCACATCTATAGATAAAGTTGTGAAGAACTAACATCTTGAAAATATTGAGTCTTCTTATTCATAAAGATGGAATATCTCTCCATCTACCTTTTTTTTGTTCTTTGATATCAGAGTTGTGTGGTTTTCCTAATATAGATATTGTACATATTTTGTCAGGTTTACACCTAAGTATTTCATTTTGGGGGAGTATAATGTAAATGACAAGGTGTTTTTAATTTCGGATTCCAATGTTCATTGCTGATACATAGGAAAGTCATTGACTTTTGTATCCGACAACCTTGCTATAATTGCTTATCAGATCTAGAAAATTTTTTGGAAAATTCTTTCAGATCTCCTACCGTAGGCAATCATGTCATCTGTGAACAAAGACAGTTTTATTTCTTTCTTCCCAATCTGCATGCCCTTTGTTTATTTTTCTTGTCTTATTGCATTAGCTAGGACTTCCAGTACAATATTGAAAAGCACTGGTGAGAGGGGACATCCTTGCCTTGTTCTTGACTTAGCAGAAAAGCTTCAGGTTTCTCATCATTAAATATGATGTTACTTGTAGGTTTTTTGTAGATGTTCTTTATCAACTTGAGAAAGTTCCCTTCTAGTTTTGGGTTACTGAGAGTTTTTGTCATGAATAGGCATTGGATTTTGTCAAATGCCCTTTCTGTATCTATTAATACGATCATGTGATTTTTCTTTTTTAGCCTGTTGATGTGACAAGTTACATTAATCGATTTTTTGAATGTTGAACCAACCTTGCATACTTGAGAGGAATCCCACTTGGTTATGGTATATAATTCTTTTTATACATTGTTGGATTCTATTTGCTGATTTTTTTTGTTGAGGATTTTTGCATCTATGTTCATGAGAGTTATTGGCCTGTAGCTTGCTTTCTTCTTCTTTTCTTAACGTCTTTGCCTGATTTTGGCATTAGGGTAATTCTGGCTTCATAGAATGAGAAAGTATTCACTCTGCTTCTGTCTCCTTGAAGAGATTGTAGAGAATTGGTATAATTTCTTCCTTAAATTTTTGGTAGAATTTACCAGTGCACCTGTCTGGGCCTGGTACTTCCATTTGTGGAAGGTTATTTATGATTCAATTTCTTTAATAAATGTAGGCCTATTCAGATTATTGGTCTTACTTATTTTTAACTGCATTGTTACAAAAATATTAGGACAATAGAAATTACTAGAAACAAATTTGTATAATGAACTCTAGTCATGATTAACCACCTCAACAACAATTTACTAAGTGTTCCAGCAGCCCTGTGTAGACTTGCTACGTATGCAGTATTATTCTCACTTTATAAATGAGAACGCTGATGCTTAGAGAGATTAAAGGACTTGACCAAGGCAACATTATCTCATAATGGAGCAAAATCCAGTTCTGCCTGACTTTCTGGCTAATGTTCTAGCGCTGTACCATGATGCTTCCTTAATCTTTAAGATCAATAGTTTCTATGTATCAGGAGGTTTCGTGAGGAAATCCATGTCTGATTCAGGCTTTCTGTACCTCATGGTCGTGTTCCTATTACGGTAGTTACAGAAGCTCCACACTCAGACACATGAGGGAGGAGGGCACAGTCATAGATACAGGGGATGTTCCCAGGATCCACACTTCACCTTTTTTTCTTTGGCCAAAAGACTAAGGTTTTTAAAACCGTAGTAAGGAAGCTTCAAAATCAAAATCAACATTTTCCCTTTTCACATTGCTTTGGTTAGCGTTCAGCCTGTACCTAAAAATATTTATTTAAGATGGCACCATTGAATCTGCATAGCAATTTGCAGACCTAGACCTTTGCTTTCAGAGTCAGACAGATCATGATTCAGCTCCCAAAGCTACCCTTTTCTCACTGTGTGCCATGGGGGAGAGACAATCAATCTCTCTCAGCCTCAGTTTCTTCATCTGTAAAATAGGACAGGGATATAATACTGATTTCATCAGAAGGTTGTTGAATTAAATGAGATAATGCCTGTAAAGCCCATAGCACTGCTCTTGAAACAGGCTTGAGGCTCAGTAAGCATTAACTAATATTATTCCAAACCATGTTGACCACTCACTATAAGCCAAGCTCTCTGCTGAATCACTTGCTTGGTCTTCAAACTTTTAAACATCTATCCCCTATAGTAATTAGGATACATATCTTCAGTATTCACAACTTTATTTATGAATTATATCCATGATTCATTCACAATCCATGTACTAAACATTAGGAAAGTTTGGAACATAGAACAGAGAAATATAATATAAAGATCAGTGGCTTCATAGGGGAAATTGTTCCTCTATCAACACATCTTTCTTATCACCTGTGATGTGCCAGGCACTGTGCCGGACATGGGGGGTGAGGATGGGGAATACACAAATGAATGGGAGGTGGTCTTTGCCCTTGAGGAACTCCAGTCAGACTTCTTCCCCATCATCCTTCCAACATTGCTCTTGTCAAGGTCCCCGAGGATTTACATGTCACTCAAGTTTACATGGTTGATTTTACGGTCCTTCTGAAGCACTTCCTTTTTTTTGTTCTGGAACTCCACTCTCTCCTGGTTCTGCTTTACCTCACTACCTGCTACTTTTCCTGCCTCTTTTACCGCTTCCTCTTCATCTTGCACCTCTAAATGCTGGGGCGCCCCAGGACTCGGCCCTTGGACTTCCCTCTGCTCTACATTCCCTGGGAGATCTCACCCAGTCTCATGGTTCAAATCCACCCATCCACAGATGACTCCCAGATTTATATCTCTAGCCTGGATCTCTACTCTGAATCCAAATTCATACATCCACCTAACCAGGGAACAGCTCTTCTCACACCTAACGGGCGCAAGCCTGTTCCCCGGTTTCCCTCTCGCTCGCTGAGCTGCTCTTCCTGTGGCAGCTCTGTTCCTTGCTGTGCTCAGGTGAACACCTTAGCATCTCTTTGTCTCTTCTCCGTGCCTCACATCACGCATTCAATCCATCAGCAAATAATGTTGGTCCTACCTTCAAATGCATGTGACGTGCAGGGTGGGATATGATCCCGTTGTGCCACTTTCACGCCCTCCCCCGGCCATCTCTCACCTGGGTTATTCCAGAGGCCTCCTGCCCACTCCTCCTGCTTCCTCTGTGCTCCTCTCTTCACCCTGCTCACATCGCTCCTCTGTTCACAGCCTTCCAGAGATTCCCCGTCTCAGAGGAAAAGCCAAAATCAGCACCAAGTCCCATGGGGCTCTACCCATCTGTCACAGCAGTGCCCACCCTGATACTCTGCTCTCGTCTCCTCCCTCTGTCCCTGGCTCTCCCTGTCCAGACACACCATATCCTTGCTACCCCTCCATGGTGCCAGGCACTCTCCTGCCACAGCCCCCTGCACCTGCTGGACCGCTGTCCCCTGAGGCCTGCTGGGCTTGCTGCCCCCTCCCTTCAGGTCCCCACCAAGACCACCTCACCAGACAGGCCTTCCCTGACCTCACTATAGAGGCCAGACCACTCCCACCATACTCCTTCCTCCTCGTTCACTCTGTTTCCCTCCCCACCATTGGTCATCACCTAACGTGTCATATGTTTGTTGTCCGACTTCCACCTTAGACTCTGACGCTCTGAAGCAGTGGCTTTGTCTGTTTAATGCTCGATCGCTGAGCAATGAGCAATGCCTATAGGTGCTCAGCGAGCCTTTGAAGAGGCAGTGGGGAAGAAAGGAAAAGAAAACCGGCTTGGTTGGGAAGCTCAGCTCTAGAGTAATTACATGCAGGATGGTGGGTGTGCTGGGTCTGGAGACCCGGGAAGCCCACTGGGGCTGCAGCCCTTCACCCCTGCTTTAATTAGAGCAGCCCTTCCTTTATCTGTTTATATACCGAGAGCCAATATAAATTTCATTTTGGAGGAAAAAGTCCCACTGCTTAAAACATAGAAGTATTTAAACAGTTCATTAAAAACAACTATCCTAGGCCACGGCGGGGCTTGGAGCCAGCAGGCGAGTGCATAGTCATGTCTGCACGTCATGGAGACGAGTCTGGCAGGGGAGTGGGGCTTCATGGAAAGGGGGAAACCAGAGAGAGAATCCACCCAGAAAGCTATAGCAGGTCAAGGTGAGAGGTGATGGCAGTGAACCTCTCAGTCAGGGAACCAAAGGAAGCTCAGCAAATTCCCGATTCTTTCCCCGTTCTGGCAGACTGATGCTAGCAGCATACCTTGGCCCATGCCTCCCCTTCCCGAATAAAATGAGTGTGATTGCATTTTCCAGTACTAAATACTACATTATTATTACTGACTATATACCGTATAGTACATATTACTACATAGTAAACACTACAGCTACATGCACATACACCAGCTTGTCTTTGCATATATACTTACATATGCGTACAGCTTCATGTTGACTAATTAGCATCACTGAGACCTTTGGAAGAGGAGGCAGAGTAAAAATGAAGGAATAAATAATTAGGTATCAAGTAATTAAAAGTACTACTGAGAAAGAATGCCTTATAAATAGTTTTTTTATTGGGTTTTTAATATGTCTGACTTGGAAAGTTTCTCTCAGAAGATGGTATTGATTGACAGCCTATATAGTTATTAATAACATGTAGTCAATCTGCTAGGAATATATTAAGTGTTCAAAAGGGAGTGCATCTGAAAAGGACTTCCAGGGATTCAGGCAATAAACTCAGTGTGGGACACATCTTTGTCTTGGCAGGGAGTCAGTCAGTGGCCATTGAGCAGAACTGGGGTAGGTGGCATATGGAAGACGATGGCCCAAGGACCCTGCGGATCTGAATCTCACTGTTTTGAAATGCCAGCCACCTCTAAGGAGACCAGAATCTACCAGTTAAATGACTGGCCCCATGGCCAGTGCATTCAGCAAACAGTTCATAATCAAGGACTCCTAACCAAAATTTCACAAACATCTCCTGAATCGCTCATCTCTAAAACTGGGCTGGGCAATTTTTGTTTAAAAATACATTTCGTTGTGATATTTTCTCATTAGCTAAGTTATAATTAGCTAATTAATTCTTGAAAAGCTAGAAGCTACAGATAAGAAAATGGAAGAAAATAAGAAGTATCTATTACGCTACCACTTTAAAAATAAGCACTGTTGGTCTCTCTGATCTATAAACATACACACACAATTCCCCTTTTATTTAACTTCTAAAAACAGGACAACACTCCACACTGAATTTTGTGATCTGATTTTTCATTTAACAATATATAGTCTCCATCGTTCCATGTCATTAAATATTCATCTATGGAATTGTTTTATAAAGCTGTGTAGTATTCCATCATATGGAATGGCAGAGTTTATTTACATTTCTCTGGATATTAGACATCTGGGTTGTTGCCTACTTTTATTCACTCTTCTACTTAATACTACAGTGAGAACCCAGCACTGACGTTCAGCCAGTTGATACTGACATGGTAATACATCCTGCCCCATTCCCACTAGTGAGTGGCCATACCAGTTGTTAAGTATGTTATTAATAATATCACCCCTGGAAACATCTGTATATAAGCCCATGCATTGCTTTGGATACTTGTTAGAATTATTAGAATTTATGAGTTTTAGACATTGAACGTTTTCAGAGGTTTTTGCTATATTTTGACAAATTGACTTCCAGAAAATAAGTACTGGTTAATGCCAGGTTGGACAGTCTAGAAAGCCCTTCTGAGCTCAGATCTTCTGGGACATTTGTCCAAGAAGTTTGTTGAGGAAAGAGAAGAAATAGAGTTCTACTTGAAGTCAATTAAAGACAGACATAGGCATAGATACTGACGTAGAGATACAGCATATTAATTAGGGTCCTGGCAGGAAACAATGGCATTTTCAGATTAGTAGTTGAGGAGATTGTAGTGAATGGACTGTTTAAAAAGTGTGGGCAGGGTCAAGGACAAGCACTGAGGATGGTGAAGCACCCTGAGTCTAGCAACAGCTGGGAGCTGTCACTCAGAGACCTGATGGGCAAGGAGAAGGAAAGTTAACGGAATCTGGAGAGAGCTGTAGCTGTACCGTAGCAAAGGGCTGCCCAAAAGGAGCAGTGCCCTCCTGTAAAGGAACACAGCCACTGCCAACCCACAGCCCAGCAGGGAGGTCATCAGGAGAATAGACACCCCAACCTCATTCTCCCCCAGGCTCCTCAGACCTCCAGCCAGGGCCTCCCATTGGCTGAACCCAGTTGGAAGCCGGAGGGAGCCAGTTGAGCCAGTGGTTAAAGAGCAGCCTCCCAGGACACAGAACAGGCTGGAAAAGGGCAGGAGTGGATCTAGACAAGCAAGTGGAAGACACGCAACAGGCACAGCCCCAGCTGTAGACATGGGCATTGGTTTTTAATTTTAAATCGGAGTCTGAAGACAGAGGGAAGAATGGGTTGAAGAAAAAGAAATTAAATATAGTGAGGAAACAAAATCAAAATTCCAATCCTGTCTTTCACTTACTGTAGGATATCTGAGACATAGGGAGGTATGAGTCAGTACCTCTCTCCCCCAAGAGCTTCATGGACTCGGTTTCACACTTGCTAACTCTTGCAAGCCCCTCCCAGGAGAGGTTTGAAGGTTTTCAGGGACACCTGGGCAAAGAACAGGCCTAGGGAGGATAAGCTGAGGGTAGGAGGAGGACAAGGTAATCTTATATAACTTACATCCTTATGAAAACTCATTTTGCTTTTATTTTAAGTGCTATTTATGAATTCTCCAGGGGGGTTAAAAAGCATAAGAGATGGGTTTTTGATGTGATGTCAATAGAAAAATCTCTTAACTCCTGGGATAAATGACGCTTTTGTTTTGGCTTTCTGTTTTCCAAAAAGGCCATCTGTTTTCATAAACGCAAATGAGAATCTCTAGCCACCTTTTCCCTTATAACCCTCTGTCTCTTTGCATAAATGACAACATTCCCTTCGTGATTCATTCCCGAAGACATCCTTCTGGGCTAAATGCGGCTGCTAAATTTGTACTTCGGTTTTCACTGCGAGTCCCACATGATCCTTGCTCAGGCAGCAACTGCACTATTACAGCTTTCATCTCTCCAGTCCCAGATTGCTGTACCCTTGGGTTGCCAGCAGCTCTGAGCCAGGCTTTATGCAACTGGATTCTCCTGTTTCTCGAGGGGTATTTGAGGTCTTCGAGGCAGCTCAGTAGAGTATCCCCTTCTCCACCTGAGTTCTGAACACATGGATAGGTAAACAAAGGGTGGCAGATGGAAGCCCCAATTCCATGTTTATTATTGATAATGAATAACTTAGCTTCGTGTGAGAGCCAAACAGACTTGATAATTGGACGTAGAATTAGGCAGCCTGAGCCACCTGGTCATGGGCTGTGCTGGAGAAGGCAGGGGCTGTGCCAGCCCCCAGAGGATCACTGAAAATGCTGCCAGCTGCCAAGTGGAAGGAGGACGAGGCTCAACCAAGGATGTCTGACTTATTCTTCCTCAGTTTACCACTAAGGTAACTCACATCACTACCTGTGACCAAAAGTACAGAGAGAGGTTAGGATAGACACTAATGGGGCTCCCTTCCTATAGAAATAAATATCAGGAATTAGGATGGAGTTTTCCTTCCAAAAGTGACATGGGTAACACGGAAGTTAAAAATATCCCTTGCATGAGCCTGGTCCATAAGATGTACTCAGTAAATCCTTGTTGACTGTGTGTTCACTTATTTAACAAATGCTTGTTGAGTGAAGATAGAGGGCCAAAATAAGGAGCTCAGGTTTTGATTCTTGGTACAGTAGAGAACTACTAGAAAATTCTAAGGAAAGGAAAAATGTGATTAGATTTGCACTTTGGAAAAATTACTCTGGTAGCTTTTGGGATAATGGATTATAAGAAGGACAAGAATGAAAATGGAGAGCTAGATTAGAACGCTCTTGCTGCTGTCCAGGCGAGAAGTGATGATGCCTAAGACTAGGATGAAATCAGGGTAGAAGGACACAAAGGATGTAACTTGCAGGCAGAGTTGGCAGGATTGCTGATGAATGGGAGTTGGGGGTGGGCAGTGAGGGAAAGAGCAGAACTGAAAGTGACTTGTGTTTATTTGAACAACTGAATGGATAAAGAGTTTGGGGATTGGTCGAATAAATGGGTAAGTGAGTGAATGATGGTGTCCCTGGTCACCGATCTATTCTGGAGTCTGTGGTGGGCTGGTCATACGTCCCTGTTTGCCTAGGACAGTGCTGGTTTACACCTGCTGACCCGGCATAATTGTTACGGATGCTTCCTATCAGCCTCAAAAGCAACGTTCTTTGGATGATAAAGTACTTGGTCGCCCTAACTTGGAATTTTGAGCTTGTAGAGAATTGTTGGAAAAGTGCTTTGAAATGCAAAAAACACTATGTAAATGTAAAACGTCAATCAGCATTAGCTATGTTAATGAAGATTTGCCCAAAAGCTGATCTTCTTTGCTCATTAACTTACGCAATTATTTCAGGTTCCATTCCGCTGCTGTCTGATCGTCTTCCGTGACATGTGGCTCCCACCCCTAGAATGGGCCTCTGGTTCCCCATCCTCCTCCTCCTCCTCTCTCCAGCCCTTCCCCCAGTCGTTAATGATTTCTAAAACACCGTACTTCATTGGCCTAGGAGACTCCGTATTTAAAGGAACCCAGTGGCTAATCTTTTCATAGATCAAAGGTTTTATTTAGGAGCTAACCACTTACTTCCTCCTCTCTAGCTTTTTCACTGCCAGGTTTCCCTCTAGGAAGGCGCAGTCTTGGAAGATAGTCCACATTCATCCTGGCTCTCAAAATGTGAAATGGAAAGATCCACTTTGCAGCTGCTTTCCCTTCTCGAGACTGTCTGAATATACAGTTGTGCCCACAGAGGCTTCGGCACGTCACACAGATGCCACAGCCCTTCGTGCATGTTGGGGTGAGGCGTGTTGGTATTTGGAGAGACACGTTTGGAGATACCCAAGTTCCAGTCCCAGCTCTGCCCCTTCCCTGCTGTGGGACCATGACACAAATACTTCCCTTCTCTGGACCTTCATCTCTGCCCTGTGACGTAGGGGAAGGTGCCTCTCCGAGCTCTGTGGCTGCTTCACCGTGACGCTTACTGTCCGTGATGTAGCGGGGAAAAGTGCCTCATGGTCGTACTTGTGGGGCTGGGGGGTTACACCCCAGGCCTTTATTCTCAAGTCAAATTTAAACTGGCGTAGCCTTCACGCAGAGATCAGTGCGAGCCCAGACGGCTCTCTGTGGTCCTCTCCCCGCCCCTCTTCTCTCAGACTCCCCCTCGTCTATTTGTCTGCCAGGCTGCCGTAACAAAGTGCCACAAGCTAGGTGGTTTAAACAACAGAGAGTCGTATCTGGAGGCCTGAAGGCTGAGAACCAGTTGTCGGTCGGCAGGGTGGGCTCCTTCCGAGGGCTGGGAGGAAGAATTTGTTCCACGCCTCTCCATTAGCTTCTGGGGGTTTGTTGGGAGGCCTGGGCATTCCGTGGCGCAGGGAAGAATCTCCTCGGTGTCTGCCTTCATCTTGACATGGCATTCTCCCTGTGTGAGTCTGTGCCCAAGTTTTCCCCTTATTTCAGAGCACCAGCCACATTGGATTAGGGGCCCACCCTACTTGGGTAAGACCTCAGCCTAACTTAACTAATTACATCTGCAGTGACCCTGTTTTCAGGTTAGGTCACATTCTGGGGTACTAATGGTTAGGACTTCAACACTGGAATTCGGGAGGGGACACAATTCAACCCGTAACACCTCCCAAGTATGGAAAAGCTCTGTTATTGTTCGATCCGCTGCTGCAGCTACCACTGCTTTGCCCATAGACGGTTGCTGGCCCGTGGCAGTCTGTGCAGTGCTGGGCTCCTGAGGTGGCAAAGTTTTGCCTTCCCACCCAAGCCTGAATGACTCTTGGAAGGAGGGGAGTCTTCTCGGTGCTGTATTTTGCCCCTGGTTTTCCCTACTAGACTGCTGAGACCACCAGGCCTCTTAGTACCATTCTCCTCCAAAAACTGCAAGGTCTCACAGTCTGTCTCAGAGATGTGCAGAACAGCTGGAGAGAAGAGAGCTCCTGGGAATGAAATAGAGCCAGCCACCTGTCTTTCAGGGCAGAGATGCCCTGACACTAGAAACATGAAGTCCAGGTCCATTCTTCCTTGGAATAGGGAAACAACTTAACATTTCTTCCAGTTTGATCTGCCAGGGTCCCGTGCCCTTTATTGATCAGCTACAATGCACTGTATCAGGTACTGGGTACAAAGTTGAACACCCCATGGTTCCTGCCCCCAAAGAATTCCCAGTGAGTCGTCCAGGTTTTCAATAATCAATTGACACCCGATCTGCCAGAGAAGGGCAGTGACTTACCCAAGGTCATGCAGCTGGCGTGTGGCAGAATCAGAACTAAGATCCCTGTCTGCCAGCTCCTTGTTCCCACCCAGAATCTGAGTGGCTTCCAACCTTTGCCCTGGGACATTCTGAACACCTCTCTTTCACTGACTGTTGGCCTTTGGCCTGCTCTCTGGCCACAGTGGAATTGACAGTGGCTTGTGGTTAAGTATTGGTCTCATCATCCTTTGGGAGGAGGGGTCACACCACACATTCTGACACTGGATCTTGTAAAGAAAACTATCTCAGCAAGCCTGAGCATGACCAGAGATTTGTTAAATCAACAGTCTCTGGGGGAGCTTCAGTTACTGCAGCACAAATGTGCTGATTGAAAAATGTGCTGGTGGAAGAGGAAGGCTTTGGAGCCCCGGGTCTGCACTGCATTGCCAGTACGCCCCCGCTCTGAGATCCAGGCAGGTTACTCAGCTCCCCGAGCCGCAGTGCCCTCCTCCTCGTGACCCACTCGATGGCCAGCTTGAGGAGAGGAATCTAGTCAGTTCCAACTGCTACTGAGGCCAAGAGCCTGGGCTTGATGCCCAAATATGCCAGTGTATCCATTATCTATTGCTGGGTAACAAACCACCCAAAACTTGGTGCCTTAGAACAACATCTATTTATTATTGCTCCCTGGTCTGCGCGTCAGCTGGGCAGTTCTGCTGACCTAGATGAAGCTTGGCTGGGCTCACTCGTGCATCTGAAGCCAGCCTGGGTGAGCAGCACCTCCATTTTCCTGGGAGTTGACTCAAAGGGTTCCTGGGATGTTGGACTTTCAGTTTTAAAATTAGGAAGGTCCTAGGCAAAGGGGGACGAGTTGGTCAGCTGGTGGGTCAGCTGAGGACTGATTGTCATCTGCAGCAAAGAAGTGGGATGAGGGGGTACTGGGCCACATGCCTAGTGTCATCCAGCAGGCTAGCCTGGGCTTGTTCCCCTGGCAGCTGAGCGAAGTTCCAAGAGAACAGGCAGACGTGAGCAAGGTCTCCTGAGGCCTAAGCCCAGAACTCACACAGCATCACTTTACGTCATTCTATTGGTCAAAGCAAGTCACAAGGTGAGCCCAGATTTAACAGGTAGGGAAACAGACTCCACTTCTCATGGGAGGAGTGGCAGAGCCACACCACAAAGGGGTGTGGATGCAAGGAAGGGAAGGGTCATGTCAATTTTACAATCTAACGCAAGCACCAAGAGCTTTGCTTTCTGCAGCAGTCAGAGGCCATGTCTGCCAGCTACCAGGACTCCAGGAGCCAGGAGTGTGATGAGGAAACACAGTAGGCATGGTCTTCTCAAAGACTGTCCTCTGTGCGCCTTGCTTTTGCTCCTCTCCCCTTACTCCATGTGGTCCCACTAAAGGGAGCCCTGCTTTGCCTGGCCAAATCTGCTCTTTGGGAAGAGAAGAGCTGGTGGCAGGCCCTTCCTCCAGGAGGCCCACCCAGACCTCCAGGGCCAGTTTCACAGCCCCCCACATACCCCTGGACCAGCACCCCATGCTCCCCCAACCCTGTGTGCTTTGCTGTATCACAGTATCCTCCACCGGGTGCCAACAGTGTGGGGACTGTGAGCTCCTTGACCTCAAAGAAGCAGATGTGTTTCTATATCCCAGCATCCCATTGAGGACGTGGCACATAGTAGGTGCTCAGGAGATTGCCAAGGACTGGCTTGAGGGCCAGCAGGAATGGGAACCACACAATCTTTGTCCTGTCCCCTCTAGGCAGGCCTAAGCCTGTATCCAGGCTCCTGTCAGCGCAGACGTCAGCATCACCCTGCTCCCATCTGCCGGGCACAGGACGATGATCTAACCGTGGCCCCAGCTCTGCAAACCGGCTGATGCTTTTTTTGGCCCTGGCACTGTGTAGGGTGAGAGTCTGCACACAGAGTGACAGTAATGATGTGGGTGTCAGTGAGGAAGTCAGCCCTGAGCCAGGCTGTGCCTTCCACGGTGGTGTGACTTTTCTTCAGAATCTCCGTGTGTGTCCAGCATGGGTGGCCCATCAACAGTCCTACAAGGCCTGTGGACACAGAGGAGGCTGGGTTAGGGAGGGGAGAGTCACACAGACCCGAGGTTCTCCTCTCCTCGCCCCTCACCCTCGCCCCACACCAGTCTCTCTCTGTGTCCTGACTCCTTCGCTCCTTCCCTGCCCTCTTCTCCACCCATGGCCACCGCCCTTGCTCAGGCCCTGTCCCCTTCGCCTGGGGCTTCTGACAGTCAGAGGTACTTTCTGAAATGCATGAGGCTGTGGGGATTAACAGCAAGACTCAGGAAACAAATGCCCAGTTTCTACCACTCTTGGCCTTGGGCAATTTTCTCAACATTTCTGTGTCTCCTTATTTTCATTTGTAGTTGGGGTAACGATGGTATCTGTGTCTTAAGGTTGTTTGGGGATTAGCCGAGGTGATGTGTGTAAAGTGCCCACTGAGAACATTCCCTGGTGCAGTTAGGGCTCCATACATGTTGGCCACTATTGTTACCATCTCCTCCCTGTCTCAGACCCTTCAATGGGTCCCCACTGGCCACAAGGTGAAGTCTGAGCTCCCGTCACAAAGAGCAGATCTTTGTCCTTTACCCTTCCCCCTTCTTCCTGCTGAGAACACAAAGGCTTGGAGGTGTGGCAGCCACCCTGCCACCACAAGGAAAGCCTTAAGGATGGCAGAGCTGGATGCAAAAGAGGCCTGGGACCTTGATAACTCTGTTGATCCTCTGTGCCAGCCTGAACTGCTTTTCCCCAGCTATTTATTGTAGGAAACAAATAAAACCCCCGTTTGTTTAATGGATAAATAAAAAGTCTAGCTTTTCTGCTTGGCATTCATGAGCCTTCAAGAGCTGTTCCTTGTTCCCTCTGTGGCCTCATTTCTGAAATCATGCCTCCCCCTCCACTCCCCAGCTTCTTGCCGTGGCCATATGAACTACCTGGAATTCCTTCTGCACACCCCAGTTTCGTGCCTCTCGATCATTGTTCATGCTTTTCTCATTTTTCTTCTATCTGGAACTTCCTAATCCACTGTCACATGTTTTCTGCCTGGCAAACTCCTATTCATTCTTTAAAACCCTGCTGTGATATCCACTTCTCTATGAAGTTGTAACTGGCCTTTCCATCCATTCTGGGCAGATTAATCACTGCCTGCCTACAAAATTGAGATTAAATAAGATTAAATACGATAATAAGCGTCAATCACTTAGAATGGTAATTGTTCAATAAGTGTTCACAGTCATCGCCGTTGTCATCATTCTTGATCTTCCGGTTCTATAATCCCCGCTTATGCGTAGCCCTCTCAAAGACAGGGACTGTTCGCCTCATCTCCAAGCCCCTGCTGCTAGCACAGTGCCAGGCGCAGAGTGGGCATCGGAACGTGATGGCCACGTTTGCTGATGAAAGCCTCTTAAAAAGCAGAGCGTGCCTATGGCCTGTGCCCTTGATGCTCCCAGAAATGGAGCCAGTGGGGCCCAGAAGAGGAAGTAGCCTCAGCTCCCTGATCTGGAACCTTCTCAGTGAGATTGCTAGCAGAGTATGTCTCGACTTATGGTCAAGTCAACAAAGATGATGAAAGTAGAGTCCTCCGTAAGTGTCAAACGCCATTCGGTGCTGTGCTGGTGACCAAGGGCTGAAACATGTGGTAGAAGCTGCCCCAGTCTGGTCGGGACCCTAAGGCCCCCCCCCCATTCAGGGTGAAGAAAGTCAGTCCAGCGTGGTGTCAAAGCAAAGGTACAGCAGGCCTAGAGGCCTCCGATGTCTCCTGGCTATGTGGCCTGAATAAGTGACTTCAGTTCCTTGGGCCTCAGTTTCTGCATCTGTTAAAATGGGTTTACAGCATAGGATTGTTGTGAGGACTAACTGTGACAGCAAACATGAAGCACCTGGCACAGAGCCTGGCAAATGTCCTTTCTTTTCCTTGCCTTCCTGTCCTTCCCACCCTTTTCCTCAGCCTGTCAGTACAGTTGGGCGAAGGGGAACTCTGTCTTCCAGTGACGGGGAAGGGGCCCTCGGGTGTGCGCTAAGCAGGCTGGTTCTCTGGATTAATATTCTGCTTTTACCCGGGGCTGAGGTCTCAGGGCCTTGGAGGCCGAGGGGCCACATCTGTGCAAGCATATGCGACTTGCTTCCCTGGAGCGCAGCTCAGGCCTGTAGACACAGCTCTGTCAGAGCTGTGGAGTCAGCCGGCCTCGTGTGAATGTGGACTGCAGGTGCTCACATGGGCCACGTCCACTCAGCCAGGCTGCGCGGCAGACTGGAACTGCTGGAGCAGGCGTTCCCGCTGGGCTCCAACCCCACTGCCTGAGAGCCAGGAGGGACACCTTCCAGGGCCTGCCAGCTGCTGCCAGGGAGGAGTGAGTGGAAGCCCAACAACCAGACAGACCAGGGGACACGGAGGAGGCTGGAAGGGTGACCCTGGGCTTGCCATTTCATCTCTCTCTCCCAGACTCAGTTTCTCAATCTGCAAAATGAGGCTAATAAAGATCAAATAAATATTGGGGTTCCAGGGGATCCATAAAATAATGCCCATCTTCCTGGCCTAAATTCAAAATTAATTGAGACATAGAGGAGTCAGACAGATAATAATAGCAAATACTTACATAGCCTCATCACCACTGGTTAAGCATTACCACTTGTTTAGTGCTTCCGATTTGTCCTAAGCTCTTTCATTCTCACAGCAGTTCTGTAATGTAGGTACTATTATTCCTATTTTACAGATAAAGAAACTGAGGCATTGCAAGTTTAATTCGTTTGCCTCACATCACACAGCTAGTAACTGGCAGGCCAGGACCTAATGCTGGGTGGTCTGGCTTCCAAGGCCGTGGTCTTGACCATCACACTGTACCTGTTACAATGGAAAGCCCACCCTGCAGGCTTTAGTTCTGCAGCCAGAGGGCCTTGCTGAGACTTCACCCTAGAATTAGACAGACTTGGCAATCCCACTGCATAGAGGACAGGAAGTTTGCTTTCTGTAGGCCAACTCAAGGGGTGAGGCAGGTCCGGTTCCTTCTCCCAAACCTGCCAGTTGAATAGTTGTCATTCCTCTTAGAGACTGTATACGTTTCGTAGTGCTGCTATGACAAATTAACACAACCCTGGTGACTTAAAACAATGGAAATCTATGCTCTTACAGTTCTAGAGACCAAAGTCCACAATCCACGTGTCCAGTAGGGTTGGTTCCTTCTGGATTGGAGGCTGTGAGAGAGAATCCATCTCATGCTTCTCTCCCAGCATCTGGTGGCACCAGGAATCTTTAGTGTCCCTCGGCTTGTAGATGCATCACTCCAATCTGTGCCTCTGCCTTCAGTGCGCTTTCTCCTCTGTGTCCCTGTGTGTCCTTCTCTGTCTTATAAAAAACATTCTCATCAGATCTAGGGTCCACTTTAATCAAATATGGTCTCATCTCAATCCTTACTTTAATTACATCCACAAAAAAAAAAAAAAAACCCACATTTGCAAATAAGGTCACATTCTGAGGTTCCCAGTGGACATGAATGTTGACGGGATACTTTTCAATCACAAAACAGAAAAACAAGTGAGGGAGTGAGAGAAGGAAGAATGTTCCTCTAAAGGAAGTTTCTTCATAAGAGCAAAGAAGTTTCTGCCTGGGGATAATAATGGCTGGGCTGTTTTAAGAACCGAACTCAACACAACAGTAGCCAGAGCATAACTAAGGCTTGTTTCTCTTGCACAGAAAATCTCAGCTGGAGGGATAGAGTCGTTCTGCTTCCCTAGGGTCTTCAGGGACCAGGGCTGCTTCTGCCTTATTCTGCTATCCTACCATAACCCTTAAGCCCAAAGACAAAGATGGCTCACTAAATAGGGTCACGCTTTAGCTAGCAGGTGGCAGAAGGGGAAATTTCCTTCTAAAGACACAGCTAAGAAGTTACATGTACACCTGAGCTCAAACCCATTGGTCACACCTCCCTGCAAGGGAATCTGGGAATATTCTTTGGCTGAGAGGTCACGGGACCAGCTAAAACTCAGGGGATTCTATTTCTAAATGAAAGATGGGGAGATTGGTCATTGAGAAACAAGCGGCATAAAGTATGGGAAATACCTGGCACATGGTAAGAGATCAGTGAATTGTGATTTTGATCTTCTGCCATGATGTTGCTAACAGCTTCTCACTGGCCACATGCCAACAAGCCTCTACATTCTCCCCTGACCTTGTCGCCTGGCACTGCGGTGACCCAAGCCCAAGCTAATCATGGCTCCATAGTCCTGAGACGGGCTACTTCTCTTCGCACTCCTTAACCTGGTTCATAAGGTCTGCTGCTCTCTGGGCCGCCCCTGTCCCCAGCTCAGCCCTGGGCCCCAGGTCGCAAAGTCCTGGAGCGAGGAGGCTCTCCAAGTCTCCTGAGCGCTGACTGCCGGGAATACCCCGTGTCCTGGAATCCGCACCCGCAGACATCGCACGCCCTGCCCATTCTGCGTGGCTGCCTTCCTGTGCGCTGGAGGAGTTTGTGGAAAGAATTTTCTGGCATTAGAGGGTGAAAGTCAAAACCGTAATTACAAGAACATCTGTTTCTGAGTGGAGAGCCCATCCCCTGCACGCCAGGAGACATGCCTGCACAGTTCGGCAAGCTGGATGCTGGAAGGGAAGAGAACGTTCTGGGAGGGAGGACTAATGGACCCCACCGAGGTGGAGGCTCTGCTTGCTGGTAGGACGCTGCGCTGGGAACGGGGAGGAAGGGTGTAGACGGGGAGTGAGTGAGTGAGCGAAAGCATGGAGAAGGGAGTGAATGAAGAAAAGAATGAGCAAAAAGGGTGAATGAGTGAGTGAGTTAATGACCGAATAAATGGAGAAATAAGTAAGTAAAAAAATGATTCAGTGAATGATTAAATTAATGAAGAAGCTAATAAGAGAATGCATGAACTATGCGAATTTGAGTGCATGAATGAGTGAAAATTTGGGGAAATGAGTATGGATGGGTGAGTGAATGCTTGTAAATGAATGAGTGAGTTGGTGATTAAGTGGAGATGAATAAGTAATAGCGCAAGGGACTGAGGGAATGAGCGAGCAAGCCAGCAGCCCACTCCCTCGTCTCTGGGCAATTGGGATCGCCAGCAAGACTGAGGTCGTAGGGCGGGACAGGAGCTGGACCCGCTGGAAGCTCAACGGCAGGGTCAGCCACGTGTCAGGAGGCCATGCAGGCAGGCAACTGTAGCTTATCAGAGCTGGGGTACTTGTTAGAAGTGTCTGGTCTGGCCCCATTTCCACATTTTACAGATGGGGAAACTAAGGACAACAGGAATGACAAAAAGCACAGAAACAAATGAGCTCGGTTACCTCAGGCAAGTTATTTATTCTTTTTATTTTAAAACTTTTTTTGTATTTACTTTTTTTAAAATCTCAGTTTCCCTATCTGCAAAATAAAGGTGACAATGCCTTATGCATAGGGTAAGATTAAATAAGATACCATATGCAAAGTATTATCACATATGGTGCTTTCTGGTGTTCAGTCTACATAGATGTAGGGTAGACTAGGATACGATATAGTAACAGAGACCCCACCCAAACTCAGTGGTGTTTACACAACAGAGACTTGTTTCTTGCTCATGTCACAGGCCAGCATCGTGTAGGATGCCCACCTTGTAGCTGTGCAGTCTAGAAACCATGGCTTGCAGGGTCACTGTCGCAGAGGAAGAGCAGCGCAGAGGAGCTTGTCGTTCCCTTGGCCCAGAGGGGACACATGTCCATGCCACTCACTTCACCGTCTCTACACTTCACTGCAAAAAGCAGAGGCTGTTCAGGGAGCACTAGCCATCTCTACTGTACTAGGGGTGTTGGGGGCTTGTGATCCTGGTCCAACAGAGGTGTTCATCGGAGCTGGAGCACTTCTCCCCCAGATGGGGACACATGCAAGTGGCTTCCTCTGTGGCCTGGGGCCATTGAAATCTCCACATTTAGAGTCAGAGACTTGGTGAGTCCAGGGCAACATCCACCTCTCCTGGTTGTGTGATCTTGGACAAATCATTTAACTTCCCTGAGCCTTGGTTACCTCCTCTTTAAGAAAAGGATAATAACATGCATCTATGCAGTATTGATTGAGGCTTAAATGAGATAATGTGTGTGGAATCAATTTCAGAAGCATAAACCACAATGAGAAATGATACTCTTCTCACCTTCCCGGTTCCTCCATGAGAGTACTGATAGTCACCACTTCCTGAGTGAGGACAGTGTCGCAGTCAATGCGTCAAGAGCCTTAAATTCTTTTAATTTAATCTTTAGTGTAAGGGTGGTGTTATCAGTTCAGATTTACAGATGAGACTCCTCAGGGAGAAGAGATAAGTTGCTGAGGCCCTGCAGCTAGCACAGCAGAGACAGGGCTCAAACCTAGCCATCTTACGCCAAGGCAGGGTCTTGCCCATATCTGTGGCCTCCTGTACTTGGGCTAGTATGAATACAACCTTATAGGGGGGGCTCCTTCTCTCTTCCTGAAAGAATCTTAACCAAAATTTTTCAATTCAGCCAGAAAAGCTTAAGGCTCTATAGGTATTTTTTATTTGTGGAAATGTTGCAAAGGTAGATTTTCTTACTTTGGATTATGCATATTCCCCAGCAATCTGCAGAAAGTCCTAAGCAGGGATTAGACAAGGTGTGCACGGATACAGGTACAAATAGCCCAGGGAGTAGGGTTCCCTGGTCCCATGGAAGCTGGAATCAACGTCTGAGGCAGAGAGAAGCTGCAGAGTAGAATAGTGCTGGCTTTGCAGGTGGTGGGATAGAGGGACCATGCTGCCTTCTCCCCAGAGCCTGGGCTGGTTCCAGCATGCTGGTCAGGAAGTTTGGATCGCAGCATGTTTCAGCCAAGGTTTCTCGAGCACCCGCTGGGTTTCCCACTGCTATGGTTACAATAATGAAAATACGCTGTCCCAGGTCTTTTGGAGATCACTGTAGTGGGGCTAGCAGAAAAAACCCATCCATACAATACAGTGGGATTATTGTGGAAAGCAGGGACTGGGGGACCCCAGCGTGGGGAAGATCAGGGAATGTTTTGCAGGGGAGGCAGCCTGTAGACGAGGCGTTGGATGTGGGGTAGAAGTTTGGTGGCAGTAGAGAGGGTGTTCCAGGCAGCCACACAGCATGAAGCTGAGAACCAGGAGGAGGTTTCACTGAGTTCCAGAAGGCAAATCCTGGGCCTTCTTCACTGCTGTAGCTGCAGCACACTGAGCACAGAGCCGGGCACAGTGTGGGGACTTAGTAAGCAATTGCTGAATGCATGAGTAAATGAATGAAGGTATGAAAGAAAAAGAGAAAGCACGGGAGGGGAAGGAAGAAAGATGGAAAGTATGATAAAAGAGGTTATAGATTTATTGCAAGCTGTAGAGCAGATTGTTGGGGCAGCCCAGGGTTTTGGAGACCTGTACAGAGGGAGCAGGTGCAGGGTGAGGTGTTGGATCATATCCTGTGGCTACGCCCAGGGCTGCCTGCACCTGGCATACAGCACACGTTTTGAATAAATGCATGAAGGGTTGTTGTCTGTGAGCAGCTTCTTGAATTTGTATCAGAATAAGACAGGTAAGACTGTCCTGTGACTGTGAGCTGGGCACTGCTTAGCCCTTGGTTAGAACCTCAGTCTCATGGGATGAGCCCTCAGTGATGGGCTACTGCAACCCCCTCCTTTACGAAGGAGGAAACTGAGGCTCAGAGAAGAGAAGCAGCTTGTCTTACTGTGCACCTGATGAATGGGATTTAGGATTACCAGTTAACATCACCGAGTCCTGGGAGCTGTTTCTTGCACTGCTGCTATCTGGGAGGCTCATACATAGTCCCTTTTCCTGTCCAACTGCAGTTTTCCTCCTTCGAATAAGTGATCTCTAGGTCTCCTTAGGTCTTCCCTCTCAACCCATCTCATTCATTCAGCAAACAGTCACTGAGCGTCCTCACATGTCATGCTTGGTCCTGACCAGAGAGAAGGTAGCCCTCCCACCGGAGCCCTCAACCAGATCACATTATGTCAGCCCTTATCATGCAGTGTAACATACTGCCACACTAAGAAAAAAATTGTTTCTTTGGGGCCATGGCATTTTATTACAAAAATAGGATAAAAACTTCAAAAACAAAATGATCCTTTCTGTTTTAATGAAAAAGTGTTGTTTTTATTGTTTTCTGTGCATGAGTTATCTGCAACTTGAAAAGCAGTTCTTGCGGCTCCCAAGGTGAAGAGACGCATGAGTTACATATGCTTCACGAGGCCCCGGGCTCAAAACTAGCATGAGCTAAATACAACTCACATGGCAGTTAATGTGTTAAAAATGCTTGTGTGTCTGCCATTCAACCAGACTGTAAGCTCCTTGGAAGCATGTTTGATCTTCGTGTTTCCTTAAATTCTTTCTGAAGCAAGGCAGAGAGTCAATGCATAGATTAATTAATGTATTGATTATTTCTGTCTTTGTGCTAGGCACCTTGCACTGGTGGGGACTCACAGGAGACATTCATTGGAGACAAATAATCGGACCATTTCACAAAGAGGACAATCATGCCAGCAGGGGAGGCAGAGAAGGGGGGCTATGGAAGGTCAAGATGGGTCCCTGATCCTGCCAGAGGGTAAGGAAGGCTTTCAGGAGGAGGTGACCTTCTACGGAGTCTTCAAGGACAAGGAGGAATTACTCAGGGAAAGATGTGGGTGACAGGGACAAAGGAAATAGCATGTACAAAGTACAGAATGCCTGCGAGAGCCTGTCCCGTTGGAGGATCTGCAAGTAATTTCTGGCGATGCCAGAATCTCATCCTCCCGTTCTCTCCTCCAGGACTCCTGCTGGGGTGTGTTGCACACACAACACAAACAGCAGCCAGAGGGGAGCTGAGTACCAAGCTGTCCCCACAGACAAGCACCTGGCAATCACCCTCCCCGGCACAGGTCGTCTCTGCCAGTGGTGCTGTGGTGCCGGCGTGGGCAGGGGCCAGGATGGTCCCACATGCAGAGCAGGCTCTGCGGTCACTTCCCCAGGCTGCCAGGTGGGTGCAGCTACGGTGCACACCCAGGCCCGGCCCTCTGGAGCCACCGCTGGACTTCCCCCTGGGCGAGGCCAGTCCTCGCCATTTATGCTGTTTGCGAAACTGAAAAAGGTCTAACTCCCCTTCACCTCTTGTGGGGAAGAACTGAAAAATTATTTTTAAAGTTTTAAACATTTTTGAAATTAAATTAGTTCTACGGCAGTCGACGTGTTGGTAGGCTGGGTTGGCTGGGAGGGGAGGGCAGTGGTGGGTGGAGAGGGGAAGCGGGGGTCAGAGAACCCCATCAGGAGGCAAGTTCAGAACCCCAGATGTGACCCATATACACAGCTGCATGTTTATCTCCCAGATTTCAGGGAGAAAACTGAGGCCAAGATACCCTTAGAGTAGGAATGAGGAAGAAGAGAGGGAGGAAAGCAGAGAGGAAAGGAAAGGAGGGAGGGGGAGAGTAAGAAAGACAAACTATCAAACTCTACTTGGAAACAAACATCAACTATTATTTAAACATCAAATATTATTAAAGAAGAAAAGCAGCAGGTTTCTGGCATGCTCCGGAGTCTCTCTTGATAGGTTGCCATTGCTCTGGGTTAATATGAGGAAATGGCATTCTTAAGAACCCATATTAACCTGTCTGTTGTTCTATGGACTGTGACAGCTGCATTTTACATCTTAATGGCTAACCATTTATTTCACACCAAAAAAAGAGAGAGAGAGAGGCATATTTTAGCCCATGAAGCAAGGACTGAGACTTGAGGCCAGAAGCTTTGCCCCCAGACACAGGTTCTGGGGCAGAAGCTCCAAGTGGGCCACAAGCAGATTCCCTGAGAAGCCCCTGCCATGTACCCTTGCCATTTACTGAGACACTCGGCTGTTCCCCTTCTCCGGATGCCTCTGGTTCTCATTTGTCTCTCCGGCCTCCCTCTGGGCGACTGTGCTGTCTCAGGGGAGGAGAGCTCCTCACTTGGATAATGGCAAAGCCACAGTAGCAAATAATCCATGGAAGGGCCCCGAGAGCAGGGAAAAGACAGTGAGAGCTCGGGGAGCCCAGGGGAGGGAGGGCCACACTGGACCAGCACAAGAAAGAGGAGGGGTTTCAACTACGTTGAAATGTACTCCTCATTCAACAAGTGCTTATTGAGCACATACTATGTGCCGTGCACTACTCCAGGGCAGCGAACAAGACAGACACAGATGAGTGTTCACTGAATAACTGGCCCTCAAGGACATCCTGGTGAACAAGACACACAGTGGGCCTGCCCCAGAGGGCTTACATTCTAGCTGGGGAGACAGATGTTGATGAAATAATCAAAGCCATGAATCAAATACTCATGTAGGTATGCAATCACAAGGGCTCTGAAGAATGTGTAGTAAAGGAAACTACCCTACTCTGAGGGGCCAAGGAAGCTGTCCCCAGGAAGTGACTCTAAGTCTAAGCTGAGACCTAAAGGGGAGGAAGTGACTCCCAGAATTGGGGACAGCATTTGCTCCTGACCATAAGGACCTGAAAGGTGACTGGTTTGGATGGAGCTTGGGAGCAAGGGGGATAGATGGGAAGTCTGGCAAGGTGGGCAGAGGACAAGTAGACATTTTTGTTTAAGAGCAATAGGAGGAGCTTGAACAAGGGGTGAACAAAGAGTGAGGATGAGGGTCGGGTCTTCCTGCTCAGGGACTGGCTGGAGAGCAGAGAGGAGAGAGGAGGTTTCACAGCCCCACACAGCATGAGCTAAGGTACACTACGGCAGGGAGCTGCACGTGGTTTGGAGAGGAGCCCCGGTATGAAAGGGCCCGGCACGGTGCCTGGCACATGGCAGATGCTCAGAAAATAGCCATTCCCTCCCCATAGCTGGGAGAATTATTGCTCTGGCTTCCCATACTACCTGGCCATGTCATTCCACCTTCTATGATACACGTGGGTATTTGGGTTGATGTTTGACTGATTTGGTAGACATGTGTGGGAGAGGAGGCAAGTTGCTTTTGTGCTTCTGACCCAAGTTGGGATCCCTCTTTCCTACCTCCAGATTGCGCTGCTGGGATACTTGTTTCTGCCCAGAGAATAAGAAGACAACTTCCAGGTTTTAGGCTGCTCCACCCCAGCCCCTACTACAATATTCTAGAGTGCATTGGTTAGCAAAACTCCTCATCAGAAAGACCTACTTTGGAAATTGATTCATTCAAGAAAAATCACTCACACTCATTTACAAATCCCTTTTCATACATTTTTGTCATTTAACCTCCATAACCGTCGCGTGAGATACTTACTCATTATTGACGTTGTATAAAAGGGACTTGCACTGGTTGTTATTCATGGCACAAACCCAAACCTGAACCCAGGTCCTCCCTGACCCCAGTCTAGCCTTCGCTTAGCTGCATGACAGTGTCTCTCGTGGTGCCATCCTTTGATGTCGCCTGCTCAGAGACATCACAACAAACTTTTCCTGGCAGTGAGGAAAGTGATAGAAAGCCATTCTGAAAAGGTGCCCAGAATTTGTAGGGGAAAAACCTTCCATGGAATTAGCCTTTGGTATGTTTTATTCCATGTGCACCCTTCTTCTGCATCAATTTAAGGCTGGTGACTCTTTCCTCCCTGGTGAATACCTCTGGGTTTTCCTGTGGATTGAAAGGGTGAGTTTGGACATCTTCCTGATCACTAGCAGGATGAACATTGGCCACTGTGGGCGGCTCTACCCCTGAACGCCCAGAGCTGAGAGTCTCAGGCCTTCCCTGTGGCCCGTCCACTGGACACCAGAAGAAAAATGCCACCCAACATTAAAATCGTGGCATTGGAAGGGGCTGGAGGAACATAGCTGGCTCCCAGCCTCTTATTTTCCATTCTACTGGAAGGTCGTGTTCATTCGAGCTTTTAAACCAAAAATAAATTATTGTAATCCATTTGCTAATTATACCACACTGAAGTTCTAGACGCTGTAAATTACAGCCGTGATATATCTCGATGAAGTTTCTGGGAGTTTATTTTTAGCCATTTAGAGAGCACTCAGTTTCCTAGAGGCTTCATTTTCAAGTCTAGGAGGGGACAGGGAAACGCATCTGCATGGCCTTCTTGTCCTGTGGCGTGTGGCTGTTGAAACTCTCTGGTTCGCCTCTGTAAAAGGAGGTGGTTGTCGTAGCTCTTCTTGAAGGACTTATCTACCTTCAAAGCTCTAACTCTCATTTCCTGACTATGGACAGTAGAATGTGTCCACATGTGGGCTTTCAGTGCCTAGTTCATCCCTGAGCATGTCAAAAGCCGCCGTACCCACGTGTTTATGAACCGTGGAATGCGAGCCTTCAGAAACCACGGGCTCCATAGACACATTGTTCCCCTTTCCTGATCCTCATTTTTTGGCAAGTGGAGAGGGGATAGAAGGATTTTGTATTTATTTAGTGCCTACTATTTGCATAATATGTGGCCGGGTGCTTGCATTTGAGTGAGTTTTGGATGGCCTCCCCTATTCAAGGCCAATGTCATCTAGTTTCAATCAGTCAGTCACTCATTGACATCTGTGCAGCCCCTGGGTTCTGAAGACATCGAAGGTGAATTGGATGCAACTCCTAGCTCCAAGGAGACCAGAAGGGGAGGTAAAAACATGAAATGAGTATGTCGAAGTGTTTTTTGAAATGCAGAATTAGCTATGAGGGATTAAATTCCAAGTGCCAGCAGGGATATCACAGATACACTGTGGTGCGTGGAGGGGGTCCAGGTTTGTTTGTGCCCATTGTGGGAAGAGAATCAGTGAAGACTTCAGGGAGGAGAGGTATTTGAGCCAGGCTTGACGTGTAAATAGGATTTTAAAATGTGGGGATTGTGAGGGAAATTGGACAAACCTGGCATAGTGACCTTGGAAATACCTTGGCCAGATCACGTAGGTGGCTGTTCCTGACAAGTCAGTCATTCACAAACGCCAAGCAGAGCACATCCCTCCCCAGAACACCATGACTTCGAGCAAATTTTCTTCAATTTTGACAATAGTGTGATATAGTTTTTCAAAGAGTGAGCATAAAAAAATCCTTTGGAACAATTCCTTTGTCTGGGTGCTTCTAGTGTGAAAACTTTGGGATGAACAATCTTCTCCCCTATTTGCAGAGAGATGGATGCATGGTCAGTTGAATGAATCAATGGTTTGGTATCACCTTGGAGCTGCCACAGCAAGGAGATGGGAGCAATTAACCTGCCTGGGCTTGAAAATAGGTTTGTGGGAAGAGCTGAGCCTTGACCATTGAAGAGAATTTCCTCAGCACACTGTGGGTAAAGGCCTTCCATTCAGAGGAAAGCAAAATGGAAGCATGAAATGCGTGTCATGGCGGAAGAATGGCGAGTCACAGAAGCCAGGACGGAGGAGCGTAGGATGAGTAGGCGTGGTGGCTGAGAGCACAGGCTGTGATTAGATGGATTGCGGTTTGAATCCCCATTCTGCCGTGTAGTAGCTGAGCGATCCTGGGCAAATTGCGTAACTTTTATAAGCTTCTACTTTCTCATCTGTAAAATAGAAATATTAATAGCACCTGGTGGTTAGTGTGAAGATTAAGTAAAATAAAATAATGTTTAGCACAGTGATTGTCATGCACTTAATACATGGTAGTTTATGTTTATAATTTTGTGTAAACACTTCGAATTAAATTACAAAAGTGCCTGTTCGAACTGCAGAATCTGAGAATGAGGCAGAGAAAGTCCTCGGAGGGGAAGGAGGAGGATCGGGAGAGACTGATGTTGTCGAGACTGAGGCAGAAGAGTTTCCAGAGGGGGGACAAATGCTGGCGGACGACCCAGAGAGGCCGCTGCAGATTGAGACGTGGTGTCTGGAATTTGCAGTGACAACCTCCTTATGATCTTACAGAGAACATTCTGGGGGTGATTTGTGAAGAGTGTGGGAGTGGAGGAAATGGTGGTCTAGACGACTCTTTCAGGAAATCTCTCTGAGAAGGAGAAAAATAACTTGGGGTAGGAGCGAGGACAAGGTCATGGGAAGGGCTGTTTGCTGGATGAAAAATATTTGAACTCAGCACAGTGTTTGTCAACCTTCCTAAGCCCACGCATGCCCCATTCGACATGTAAATGTCACTCTCCCTTTCGAGACCCATATTCTGGCATCCAACACCCAACCCCAGCCCCGTGTGAGAACCACACCTGCCAAGAAGATGTTGTCTGGTTTCACTTCCTGTAGCTGTATTTTTAAGACAATAAGGACTTAATAATCTATTGGAATAAAGCAGGTAAGAAATGACAGAGCCATTGTGGGTGAAAAGGAGGAAGGATTTGACAGACAACAGAAGACTGAACTGAGCACTGAGCAGGGGTGAGGCGTGAGGGGGAGGGGCAGTCAAGGAGTGATCCTGGGGTTCCGGCATGGAGGACTGAGTGAACTGCTACCCCCACGAATGCATTCCCTCTCGGTGTGGGTCCTCACCTCCACCTGCCTCAGTGGCACTACCTGGATTTGTTAAGACCAAATGACAGATGTGGTCATTGTTTGGAGACTTTTAAATGCTTTATAAATGTAGGGCATTGTTATTAATAGTGTTATAAGCAAAAAGCAGCACACCTGGATTTCTTTCTTGTGCACTCTGTCTCTGTCTGCACCGCCTCTGTGTCGGGGAGTATACTTTTAAATGGTGGGAGGGAGCCAATGTGTGTCACTCACATGCCTTTTTACAGATTAGAAAATGCAGGTGCAGAGAGGTTTAAAAAAAAAACTAGCCCAAGATTATACCCAAGGACTGGAGAATACACATTCTTTCTAAGCACACATAGAACATTCACAAAAATTGACTACATCTTAGGCCATTAAAAAAACCCTCATTAAATTTCAAGGAATCAGTATCCTACAGACCGTATTCACCCACCACAGGTCAATTAAGTTAGAAATCAATAACAGAAAGATGAGTTTGGTTTTTTAAAACTATATTGAGAGATATTTACAAAAATACCTCCAACTAACTCATAGGTCAAAAAGCAATGATAATAGAAATTATAAAATACTTATAAATGAATGATCAAAGAAATATTCAATATCAAAAGTTGTGGAATATAGCCAAGACAGCACTTAGAGGGAAATGTATGGCCTTAAATGCTTGTATTAAAAAAGAAGGGCTGAAAATTAATGAATGGGCTAAGTGTCCAATTGAAGAATGACAGTGAACATAAATAAATAAGCCGGCCCAGAGTTGTGCGATTGTAGGTGACAGAGCCAGGATTTGGGCATGGCTGTGACTGGCTCCAACGCCCTTGCTCTCTTCACTACACCATTTGCCTTTCTCTGTGTTATTTTCCATAAGACACCCAGTGCCTGGAAATTCTCTCTCTGAGACTTGAAGAGATGAGCCTACAGGGTACCCCCCTGCATGAAAAGATGATGACAAATCTCACCCGTCTGTCCTTTTACTTGTTCATTCCTTAACTATTTATTGAGCACGTGCTATGTGCCAGGCACTGTGCTAGTAGCTCCCGTAGTTGCCCCTTTCCTCTGAGCATTCAATAACTAGCCTTCAGCCTGGGCACAGAGCGAGCGGTGCTCCTACCAATGCCCACCCCACCCCCCAAGCTGCGAGAATCTTCTCTGCCGCTTGTCAGAGCAGCATCCTTGTCAAAAATGACTGATGTCTCTCTTGTCTCTTTCAACAGGTAGGCTGAAATTACCATGTGTCCAAATTAAAATTGCATACTTCAAGGATTATTTGAAGGACTATTCTTAGACCCTTTTAAGAAGATTTAAAGAAAAGTGAGTTGGTTTTTTTTTTTTTTTTTTACACTTCAGAGAATATTCATGATTTAAGTTAATGTTATGGGTGCTTTTTTCTCTACCTCTTAAATATGCGTTAATAGGTAGACTTTATCTCCATTTATTTTATAATAGTTTTTTTTTTTGCCCTAAGAACAATGAGCAAAGAATACGGAATTGCTGCTTGCCTTCCCTGTGAGGTTCCTATACATTCCAAAGGCATGTGGGATTTTGGAAGTGAACAGGTTTGGAGGCATGGACCATTCCCTGTGGGTGCTGGAGGCCACAGCAGCATCCAGTGTCCCTGGCCTGCACTTGAACCCTCCAGGGCCTGCTGGGGAAGTTAGTATCTCCCCTCATTTAGGATTTTTGTAGAGTTCCTCCATAACCTGGATTTGAAACCCCCTCCTCCTCACATCTTGCCAGGCCTCTTTCGTGTCTCCTTGACACTCCTAAAAGCGGTTGAATGTGAAGAGCATGTTCCTTCTTGAGACCTTTTCTTATGCTTTGTTCCTCCAACAACGTCTCACAATTTGATTTCAAGAGCAGCTCCTGCCCTGGTCACCTTCTTTTCAACCCAGTACGTGTCTCCTTGCAGTGAGGCACCAGCCTGGGATCCAGACAGAGCCTTGCCAGTGTCCTTTGCCCCAGCTGAGGATCAGGGCAGGATGACCCCAGTGAGGAGGCCTGGGCCGCAGTCCCAGCTGTGCCCTCACTGCATGTTCAGGAAAGTCCCTTCCTCATTCTGAGCTGAGACAAAACAAGGAAGGGAGGGCAAGACAGACCCTGGGGCCTCCCACCTCCATGTGGAGGGTGTTGCTGACCACGGTGAAGAAGTTGCTGCTTCTCGCTGCCTCAAGTGGGCCGGGACTTAGAGATGAGTGGTGGGTGCCAGGTCCAGTCCCAGCCCTGTCACTTGCTGCTGGTGTGGCCATGGACTGTCACTTCTTGTCTCTAAGCATGTATGTCCTCACTGATGAAATAAGGATGTTAATACATGTTGCAAAAGATTTGTGTGAGGGTTTACTCAGATAATGTACACAAAGCACGCAGTACCTGGTACAGAGGAAATGCTCCACAGTGGCAGTCCCTGGTATTATTGTAAGTCATAATGGAGCTACTTAACTTGAGCTGGAGAAAAAGACAGGAGGTGCTAGAAACTCTAATAAGAAGAGAAACAAGGAGTGTGGGAGTACTTATTAGGGATAGGGGAGAAGTTGTCCACATCCCATCAACTCTCTTGCAAACATAAGCCCAACACCAGAAAGTTCATGAGGTTAAAACCCTGCTTCTCATAGTCAGACAAGGACGGTGGGTTGCTGTGGAAATACACAGTTAACAGGGAAACCTTTAGGGTGGGTCCGAGAAGCTGCAGAAATCCTGCCAACCTCTAGCTGCTGCCACAGCCCCAGCCCTGGACAGTGAGGCCCGGTCCCTCTAGAATGGGGGTTCTCAGACCCACAGCCTGGGAGGCCTTGCGAATCATCTGCCACTCGTACATGTTCAGAAGGCTGGTTGCAAGTGTCAGACAAGAGACTGAGTGTGAAAGAGATTCGTAAACTGTAAAGTGCCCTACACGTATATGTATTTTTGCATCATTCATGTGTTATAGATTGTTTCAATTTTTTGAAAATCAAGAGAAAGGGTAAAACTCAGATACTCAGATAAGCTGAGTGTGTAATGAATCAGTAGAGTCCAGCCCACAGATTTCTGAGTGAAACAGCATGTGTGTGTGTGTGTGTGTACATATCTGTGTGCACACATGTGTCTGTGTACACATGTGTGTGTCGTGTGAATCTCTGGCTGTTTGGATGCGGTCACCACTCTTCACACAGTGCTGGGCTGCCTGTAAGGGGTATAACATAGGAATCAAAGCACAGACTATGGAGTCAGTCCACCTAGCTCTATAGCTAACTAGCTGCATGACCTCGGTCACATTATTTGACAACAGTGACACATTCCTTGCCTTCGTGGAGCTTAAAGTCTGTGGATAGGGCTACTCTCTGAGAAGTTGGGAGGATACTGCATAACATGTGTCCTTCACAACAAGAGAATGCTTAGGATGTGCAATGGCCTCTCTCTCGTGGTTAGTGTCTCCCACCAGAGTTTAGGGAATGTCTTAGCCTATTGGATAAAAAGAACCTCTGGAGATATCTTTGGTTCCATAAGACCATTCCCCTGAGGCCCCATGAGACCCTGGCAGCTTGGTGGCTGGAGAGCCTATGTGAGCAAACACACCCTCTGGCCCTGAGGAAGGGCTAATTCCAGGGGTGTTCCCACACCTCGGCTGTTCTTCCAGAATTGGAAACTGTAGTCATTTAAGATGTGGGATAAGGGTTTTTTTTTTAATTTGGAAATTAAATATAGTGACTATGGCAGCCTTTGTTCTCCAGATAGCTACTGCCTGTGGTTACAGAGGTGCTGCTCCAGGTGTGGATGCTACTGGCCAGAGGTGCCCCTCGCGTGTGTCCAGGCCCAGGGAAGACTGCAGAGTCATGTACTGTGTTGTTTCTCAAACTGTGGGTTGTAGTCCATTAGCAGGTAATGATTTGGTGGTTCAAGATCATCGTTTATTAAAGTAAAGCAGAGTAAGCCAGCAACCCATAAAGTAGGTGAAGGTATTTGCATTGTATATATTCAACAAAAGTCTCATATCCAAAATATCTAAGTAGGGAAAAAAGAAGAGACTCCTAAAATCAGTAAAGAAAAGGTAGACGACCTAATAGAAAAATAGGTAAAGACTCAAACAGATACTTCACAGAAGATATCCAAATAGCCAAAAAGCATATGAAAACATTATTACTCTTTAGGGAATCAAAACTCAAAACCAGGATGAAATACTAACTACTTATCCATCAGAATGGTTAAAATGAAAAAAACTCTACCTAGAGTTGGCACAGACGTGAGGCCACTGCAGCTCTGGTACACTGCTGGGTGAGGTGTCATTGGTTTAATGACTTTGGAAAACTGTTTAGCAGCATCCACTAAAGCTGAACGTATGCGTACCGGCACTCTCGCTCCTTGATATGCCCCCCTGAGATATGTCCACCAAAACACGTGGCTACCAGCAGTGGAATGGAGAAAGCGCAGTGTAGTCACACTGTGGAATACTGCACACGGCAATGGTGACGAGCCCGAGAAACACAAAATTGAAAAGAGGAGGCAGGCACAAAGAGGCCTTATGACTGCATTTAATAAAGTACAAAACCAGGCAGGGCTGATCTCTGTTGTTAGGAGTCTGGGTAGCGCTTGCCCTCGGGGAGGGTCGGGACATGGCGAGGAGCGCAGAGGGCTCTCCAGGTACTAGCACTGTTCTGTCTTTTGATCTGAGTGCAGGGTACATGGGTGTTTTCAATTTGTGAAAATCTGCCAAGCTGTTCATTGACGATATGTACCCTCTACCGTACTTACGTCATACTTCAATAAAAGTTTATAAAGTGAGCATAACAGAGGAGAAAAATATAGCAGGTCATAAACGTAAGCATTGTTAGGTAGAACTTCAGTTTCACGTCCCTCTAAATGCACATGCATGGACCGAGTTGAGGTGCCTGGTGCATTTCTTACTGTGGCCACAGTCAGAAGATGGGAGCTGCTGATCTAATCTAACCCTCCCATGTTCAGGCAAAGAATCAGACACCCAGAGAACGGGGGAATAGGGAGCAGAGCCAGGGCAAGCCAGGGCTGGGGAGAAGTCTCTAGGTCCCCTGCTGCAGCTGGTTCTGTGCCGTCTGGGCAGAGTGGCGTACTCGGCTTAGTAGGCTCCGTCTGGCACCTTCAGCTCTGGGAGGCAGCCTTACACTTTCGGTCCAAGGGGAGCGATTGTTTTTCCACCCACAGAGGGTAGAGCTGGAGGCCCAGCCACCTCTGCAGGGGCCGAGCTCCGGCTCCTGCTCCCCTGATCACCTCCCTCCTCCTTCCTGCCTCCTCTGTGGAAATCTGCTTCCCGCAGAGTGCCGGAAACACCGCTGCATGCGATCGTGTTTGCATTTGTGGAAGATGACTGTCATGCCAAAGCTGTCTGATGGTCGTAGAAGTTGGAAAACTGTGAAGAAAATACATTGGGAGAATAAGATCCAACAAAGCGTGCTTCAATTCTGGCTTTGTGCTTTTATTTTGTTACAAAATTGTGAGCCCCTTCGGCAGACCTCTTCTGTAGAGGTCAGGGGGTCTCCCGGGCTCCGAAGGTATGAGAAGAGCAAGATGTACCCCACCCTTGTCAGACAGAGCTGCCCAGAAGGGGGAATGTTGTGTGGATTTTAAAAGGCTCAGTCTGAGCCTCACTCAGGGCCTGGAACCCTCTTAAATAGGAGAGTAGGTAACATCGGTGGCTTAACAACTCTTAACTCTGACCCACAGTGCAGAATGCATGGGATATCTTAACTCGGGACACATCCTCACCCAGTTTGGGTGCCATCTGGATTGTAGCAGCCCAGGCCACCAGAGGAGAAACATCTAGTCCAACCTTGGGAGTATGGAGCCAGAGGGGGCTTTGGAGGAGGTTTCAAACCTCAAGAACTTGAGCTAAGGATTAAAGAATGGGAAACCGTACAGGTAAGGCTGCTGAGGACTGGCCAGCAGGTGTGAACCTCATCTGAAAGAAGCCGTGCTGCATTCTGGAAACTGCCTGTGGTTCCACAGAGTTAAAGTTGCTGGTGGGTGCGTAGGGAGATGTGGGAGAAGAGCCAGAAGACGTGGACGGGGCAGATGGCAAAGGGCTCTGCACCCTGACAAGGAGTGCCAGGGTGAATAGCAAACCGTGGCCTGAGATTCATATAGACATGAAATAAACGCCTGTCGCCTTGGAGACAGAGTAAGAGATGCAGGCAGATGTTAGGAGTATTGGCGCAGGCCTGGAATATTGTTTTACGGCACTCACTTGTACCATCTCTGAAAAAAACTTTCAAAGAACTATTCTAATCTAGGCCCGGCTGAAGGTAGGAGCTGGAGAGATGAGTGAGACAGAGTCCCCAGCCTCACAGTCCTGCCAGAGGACTGACAGTCAAAACCTAACTCAAATTTGACAAAGTAGTTATTATTCTAGGATAAAATGTCCCAAACTGTGTTCTGTGATACATCAGTCCTACAAAATGTATTTTTGTTGTTGTTTTAAGAGAAGGGGTTCCTTGTTGAATGATCTGAGAGGGATTATACACTGAATCCCTCCTAGTGGCTCTCAGGGCTACTAGCACACTAAAGGCTCTGAGAAGGCTTGCAGTGAGCATACTAAAGGTTCTGAGAAGGCCTGCAGTGAGGATGCAAACCTAATGTTTCCCAAACTTATTTACCCAAGAACCCCTTTTTCATGTCTATTCAAATCCCTCTGTTCTTCAGTCACAAAAATTCATCCTAGAGAAGGGCCAGTTTGGCACCCTAAGTAAGGAGAGAATATGGGGCTTCCCCGAGGAGGGACATTTTGTGTGCATTATACAAGGCCCCTTCTAAGCCTGGCACAGGGTCTGGCCCTCAGTAAGTGCTCAGTGAATAGTTACTAAATGAAGATAATGGCTATTGCATTTGCCTGGTGAGAAGAGTCCAGAGTTCTCAGCAGAAGCTGGAGACAGAGAAGGTATGCGTAGCAAGGGTGCTGTACAAGTGGACCTTTGGCAGTTTAATGTTTGTCTCTTTCCTCTTACTCACACCCCCTCTTGACTATTTGGGGAAAAGCAATAAGAGGCGGCAAAAGCAAAGTGGTTGAAGGGCCTATGCTCTGGAGCCAGACTGCCTGGGTTTGAATCCCAGCTCCATCATGTCCTAGCTAGTTCCTTGGACAAGTTGTCTTAACCTTCCTATGTATCAGTACTTTCATCTATAAAATGGGCCTAACAATAGTGCCCAGCTCCTAGTGCCCAGGATGAAATGTGTTAATATAGGTCTGGTCCTTAGGATGAGGCCTGGCGTGTGGTGAGCACTATATAAGCATGAGCTATATGTGCTCATCCTCATCCGCTGGCCTCGTCCAGTGCTCACCTCCCAGGGCCTTTGGGTCCCCTTTCCCAGGCCCAGCAGACTGAATAGGCTCATATTCATGCACCAGGCAATCTGCAAATTTGCTTTCCCCACCAGCATCAGGAAGGGCCAGGGTGACATTTCTTTATTTTCAATAGTCAGGGCTGTTTGAGGTAAGGCTCAGGTTCCCTTCCCGGTTATTAGTGCCCAACCACGCCGGCTGGGTAAATATTTCTGAGGGAATTCAGTACATCTATTATTAATTTACTGCAAGCCGTTCCTGTATTTTCCAGAAATGCTGCTGCCTGCAGATGTTTTCGTAGGCCAGGCAGAGTTCTGACCTCAGTGCTTTTCATGGAGTGTGGTAGGAATCGGCTCCTCCTGCCTTTGTCTCCCCGGGGCGGAAGGACAGACAGCTGTGTGGGCAGAGGACACGGGGTGTGAGGTGGATCTTGCTGGACCTGATATCGGAGCCAGTGGAATCTTTTTCTTTCAGCTTTGAACCTGGCTTACAGGCCAGAAACCTGGGTATCAGTCTTGACACCCTTCACTCTCCTGGCTCCACAGCCAGACGGTCACCAAGGCCTAGAGATGCTGTCTCCAAAATGCCGTGAGTCCAATCCCTGCTCTGTACTGCCGTCACTAAGCCAGTCCAAGTGGCCTTCCTCTCTCAACTCACCTTCCAAGTCCCAACTTCCCTGATGGCTAAACTAAATCAGGTCCCCTGCTTTGTGTTTCCATAGAGCCTCCCTTTTGAAAATCACCTTTTGGTCCTTACATGAGCTGTTCAGCCTCTGACCTCTCTATTGAACTATAAGCTAGGGTGCCCATTAGCATTGGTGCTCAACAAACGTAAATCTCCCAGGAATAACAAACAGGGGTATGTCCATCCTTCCTTCCTCCTCTCTCCCTCGCTTTCTTACTTTTTCTTAATTACAATTTGCAATCACCTGGTCAAATTGTGTTCCTCAGAGGAACCCCAAGGCCCACTGAGGCAGGACAGGATCCTCAGCACCCCCTTCCCAAGGCCCTCACCAATCCAGCAGAAACCCTACACCTCTCTTAGCCATTGGAAGTTCACCTTAGATTTTTTTATAAAAAATAAAAAGCAGTTATTCTATGATAAAAGGTTTGTACAACACTGATCTATTCTTATAGTCCAATTTTTCAGAGCAAAAATATGCCAGGCACTTGGCATGTGTTCACTCATAAACAAGAAAGGTATTCTCCACATTTTGTAGATTCAGAAACTGGTCCTAGAACAGTTAGGAGATTTTGTTTTCCCATAGTCACACAGCTTGTGTCCAGAGGGTCCAGAATTCCTATCCAGGATTGTCAGACTCCAAACTCCTCCCACTGCCACCTGCTGCCTCCCAAAGACCCATCCTCCCATAAACAATGGGCTCCGGAGCCAGCCTTGCAGTCTGGCGTGACTGCGGTGGCCAGAGTCGGTTCGCCAGGATGTAATTGGGCAGCGCTTGCTCAGAGGGACAGGGCCTTCTTTCCTGGGGTTTCCTGGCTGCGCGACTGAGATGCTAATTAGGGAGACATGAAGTCTGTGTGGGCCAGGGAAGAGCTGGGCTGCTCTGCCAAGTGGCCGCTCATGCCCAAAATAAAGCGGCTTGGCTGGGAGCACCGACACCTTCGGCACAGCCTGGGTCTTCCTTCCCACGTGTCAGGAATTTCTCCCAAGGAAATCCTGGACAAAGTAGCAACCTAAGAGAAGAACACCGAGTTCTGGAGTGTACAGAAGGCAGCATTTGGTTTACCTTGAGCTTTATGGTCTCTTTTGCCTTTCCTTCTCCCCAAGCCCAAGGTATTTTGACTTTCACTTTGGGGTGAAGTCCTGCTTATTTAAAGAACAATGAAACTAGAAGGGAAGATGGGCATGCTAAATTCTTGCCCTCGCTCCCTCAAGAACTCACTGTGTGACTTTGGCGTGTCGCCTGGCCTCTCTAAGTCTCAGTCTCCCATCTGAGAGTGTTTTGGGCACCATGATCACACCCCCCATTGCAAGGATAGTTAAAAGCACTGACTCTGGAGCTGCACTTCCTGATTTGGAATCCCAGCTCTGCCATTACCAATGTGTGACTTTGGGCAAGGTATAGAAGATCACTGTGCCTCACTGAATCCCTCCTGCAAAAAGATATAATAGTAATGTCTATCTCGTAGATTTGTTGTGGGGATTAAAAAGTGATCACAATACTGCCTGACATCATAGTAAGTTATTTAGTTAGTCATTATGGTGGTGGTGTAGCTGTGATCATTTCCGTTCATGAAACCATACTTTGTGATTCTGCACTTTCGTTTGCCTAGAGCATGTCCAAAACCCCCCAGTGGTTAGTATTTATACTTTTCGCTTTATATAGGTTGAGAAAATATATGAAAGGAAGCTGTGATATGGATTCAGCAATGTCTTAATTCCACGTGTATCACCATAACAGCTCCTCCCTATATTGCATAAGCCATTGACTCAGTTATAGATAATCTTGGTAAGACAACACACAGGTGCCCAAATCCTGCCACTAACAATGTGTCCCCCAGTTAGAAACCTCTGATTTACATTATTGTTGTTTCTTCTTGCCTAGTTCATGCCCAGGGTAGGCACTAAATTAATGTTTGAATAAACAAAAAAAGGACTGGATGGATGGATGAATGGATGGATAAATGGATGGATGAGTCTGTTTTACATTTACCTCTTGATTTAGTCTGAGCAAATAGTAAATGTGTGCAAGTATTCGAGTGTGTGTCCATGAGCATTTTCAGAGAAAGCCCCAGCTATTTCTGTCCTAGGGAAATAAAGGGTCATAGTTACATATTTTGCATATTCCCCCATCTGTTAGTTTATAAGGTCATTTTTCACTGGAGTCCTTTCAGCTGTCCTGCGTTGACAATAGATAAGCACTCCCTCTGCTTCTCCCAGGCCTTCCTCCTCCAACAATGAGGGCTTTGTGCTGGGAAGATTGCCTATGGATGCTTCTTTCCCAAGGCCCCAAGCCTCGTCTGGCTTCCATCAAGGGTATAGGAGGGGGAGGGGACCCAGACAGTTGGATTCGGAAAGCAGTGCTGGTGGCCTGGTGCCAGCTGAACATATCAGACTGAGCTAGATAATTCAGTGTCTGCTCTGGGATCGAGGCAGCCTGGTTACCTGAGCTGGTTATCCTAGTTATCCAGCTATGTGCAGCCCCACCCCGGAAGACACTGAGCTCTGGTTTCCCAGAGCCTTTTGCTCCAGGCCCAGGAGAGGATACAGATCTGGAGAGGATGATTAGGTGATCGCAGAGAGCGGGGCAGCCAGTCTCAGGGTGTGAAGAATCTCACCCCAAAGAGGCAAGAGGCTGCTGTGGCTACTTCCTCATAGGGCTTCAATTCACTAATGAGATTAAAATGCCAACAGCCTGCCTCTACACACACTTACTTAGGAACACATTGCTTCGAGCTGCTTAATGAGTGTTAGTCAGGAGTCGAAAAGAGGTCTGGGCAGGCGCCTGGCTGAAGCCTCGTTGGTTAGAATACTAAATGTGTCGCCCTTTGAAAGCCAGCGGTTGCTGGAGAGCAAGCCCAGTGTTGAGCCTTCTTGATAACCCTTACATCGCCACTGTTTCCACGCGCTTAAAAACCGGTGAGCTGATCTGGGTATGGAATGGCTATGACAACAAGCTTGAGAACAAGAAGGACAACAATGATGATGATTATTGTTGATTACTGATTGATGATTACAGTAATAAATGGTGGTTATCACACCTGGATGCTCACCAGAAACACCCAGGGGGTGGTTGGTTGGTTTGCTTATTGTTTTTTGTTGTTTTGAAAATAAAGATTCCTGGCGATTCTATCTCTCATCTAGACCTAGAGGCCTGTGAATCTGTATGCTTAACAAGCGTGCTGGGTGATGCTCATGTACCTGGCTGAACCCTCAACCCCTGGGAACTGCTACTCAATGAGGGAACGTGAGACCCACACTGGTATCTGACTGCCACTTCCAGAAGGTGTGCTCTCATGCCTGTTGCTTAGCCTCTGAGCCTTAATTTTGTCATCTTTAACACATTGACTGCCACACTAGAAAGTAAAAATTTTTCCTTGGGACCATGGTGTTTTATTATGAAAATAGAATAAAAACTTTGAAAATAAAGAGATCTTGTCTAATTTAATGAAAAATTGCTATTTTTTATTGTTTTCTGCATGTGAATCATATGCTGCAACTCGAAAAATAGTTCACATGTTTCCCAAGGTAAAGACACATGCGAGTTACATATGCTTCATGAGGCCCCGGGCTCAAAACTAGCATGAGTTAAACACAACTCGCATGGCAGTTAATATGTTAAAAGAGATTTGGGTAAAATGGTGTAGGTGCTATGAAAAACAGTATCGCAATTCCACAAAAAATTAAAAATAAAATTTCCATATAATCCAGCAATTCCACTTCTGAGTATATACCCAAAAGAATTGAAAGCGGGGTCTTGAAGAAATGTCACACATCCACAGAGACAGCAACATTATTTACAATTGCCAAAGAAGGTGGAAGCAACCCAAGTATCCATCAACAGGTGAATGGATGAATACAATGTAATATATAATACAATGGAGTGTTATTCAGCCTTACAAAAGGAAGGAAATTCTGACACATTTTACAACATGGATGAACCCTGAGGACATTATGTAAGTGAAATAAGCCAGTCACAAAAGGCAAATACTGTGTGATTCCACTAATATGAAGTACCTCGAGTAGTCAGATTCACAGAGACAGAAAGGGGAATGGTGGTGGCCAGGGGCTGGGGGAAAGGGAAATAGGGCGTCATTGTCCAGGGGAGACCGAGTTTCAGTTTGGCAAGATGAGGGGAATTCTGCAGAGGATGGTAGCACAATGTGAATGTCCCGGATGCCACTGAACTATACACTTGACAAAGGTTAAGAATAGTAAATTTTATGTTCTGTGTATTTTACCTTAATTTTTTAAAAAGTGGATTAGGTAATATCTTCCCTCCAAAGTCATTCTGCGAATGGCATAAAATATTATAGGATCCCTAAAGGGTCTAACATGGTGCCTGACACACGGTACACGCCCCAAAAGTGTTTCTCCCTCTTCCCTTTAGCATTTGCCAAGTCCTTGCACGGGCATTGTCTTACCTGGGGCTTCTTACGGGTTCCCTGCATAGATGTGTCTGAAGCAACGGGGACAGGGAACTAATGTTTGTTGATGGCTAATTATGAGTTAGCCCATTTAACCCTTATTTCCCCTTGGGAGGTGCGTATTCTCATTTATGGACAAAGGAACTGAGGTTTAGAAAGGTTAAATGCCTACGTAAGACCACCACACTAAGACGAGGCAGAGCTGGGCTAGGCTCACCGCACGCTTTCACACAGCTTTTGGCCTACGGATGGCTGAGGACAGTCGCTGGCGCTCTCCGGAGACTGTGCCAAGAGCTACCCTTGCTGGCTGACTTGAACATCATTTGAGGCAGTAGGAAGTTTGGTTGAGAGTTTTCTCTAGAATCCTTAGGGGACGTGGAGATTTGATTGAGCCATGGTCACCTTTGGCCCCCTCGTCACCTGGGAGGAACTCAGAGCCAAGCCCCCAGCAGCCCTTCCTGTCCCAGCTGCTATCAGACAAGGTCCAGTCCTGCTCACAGCATCTAAGTGACAGCCCCTTCTAGTGACTGCGTTGTTTGACACCAGATGGGCTCCAAAATATGGATGGCCTTGAAAATAGCCATCTGTCTTCTTAGGCCACCCGGAAAAGATTGTGCCCCTTGGGTTCAAAAGGATGCTGATTTCCCTTACAGCGTGTCCTATACGTGCCTGGCTCTAAGACAGAGAGAGATGATGAGAGGAAACCATGCGGGCACAGTGTGGTCAGGGCCCTAGGGTGTGGTCACTGCCAAAGTGAACAGCAGGGTTAGGGTTTTACTGCAAATGCGTGAGTTAACTTGGGCAGCAAATTCAATAGCTGCATTATCAACGTCGCCATCATAGCAAATTGAATAGTTACACTGGATAGCTGAATAAAAACGATGATGATGATGATGATGATGATAGTGGTGGCGGTAAGAATGACGTAGGCAACTTGAACTGGAGAGCAAATTGGATCACCCCGAAAAATCAAAAATGAAACTTGTACTTACCATATGCAGGACCTAAGGTAAGCACAACACACACATTTCCTCCCTCTTTCCTTTAAAAGTCCTGTGAGGTGGCTAGTATCATCTGTTTTGCAGACAAGAAAGACTGAAGCCAGGCGACTTATGTGTCCAAGGCAACGTGGCTGATGTTGATCCAGAATTGAGACCTGAGGTCTACCTGGCCCTGGACAGTAAGTTTCTGCCTCCAGCAGATTTAATATGTATAAGCAAATCAGGGCTGATTATTCATTTTCAGAAACAAAATCATTTACTTGCTTTATAGGAGTCCTTTAAAAAGTAACTCTCACCTAGTGCATTTCACATAAAACCTTGATTATAAAGATTCCTTTGGGTGAGAGCATTTTCAAAAAGAATCCTTCCCATCTGTATGGCTGCAGTACTATTTCACAGCACCGTCGTGGGTATTGAGTTAAACATCATCTCAACTTAGACAAACACTTATCACTCTTTTTCTCTGTGGCAGCGGCATCTATTGTTACCTATCAGTGGTTGAGCAGTAGGCTGTCATGGCGATGTACTGAATTTGAATCCCAGCTCTACCGCTTCCTAGCTGTGTGAGCTGGAGCAAGCTATTTAGCATTTCTGAGTCTCGGTTTCTTCATCTGTAAAGTAGGTATAACAACTGGGTATTTATACATAATGGCTCTTAAGCCCTTATTTTCCAGGGTGTCACAGAATAAGTGAGGAATGTCATCTGTAACTTACTATGCCCACCCAACAACCTTCAGAGGATAATTTGGCTTTCTGTGCAGAAACCTGTGGGCAGACTAATGTGGACAGTTGTGTTTCTGTGTCAACTATTATATTGACATTGTGCTTTGTGCTTCAGTCTCATGTGAACTTTATAAGTGTCTTCAGCTCCTGTTAGCCCTGGGCTGCTGATAAATTTGGGTTTCTGGAAAATTATTATCCTGACAATTTCCGCAGGGTGGAGAAAATTTCCCCAGATCCTGCCTCTCCTGTGTGCTGACCCGGGGCCTCCTCACAGTAGAGAAAAACCTAGAGTCTTAGAATGAGAGCAGACCTTGGAGATTACATAGCAGGACACAGCAGGCAGGCAGCTTGGCCTCTGGGGTCTAGGTGAGGTGGCTGGTGTGGCAAAAGGAGCAGAGCCCTGTCTTGCTACTTGAAGGCCTCGGGCAGCCCTCTCCTCCCACCCTTCAGTTTCCTGACCTTGCACACGGGGTTCGGATATCTCAGGCAAGCAGCTTGGCATGTCCAAATAGGGACAGGACCCGAGGCCAGGGTGGGGAGTTAGAAAGCCTCACCCTCTTTCAGGAGCTTGGAATCCTCAAGAACAAAGGCAGTTGGATTTTTAGGTCTGGAGTTCAAGAAAGAAGTCAGGACTAGAGAATAAGATTTAGGATGAAGACCCAAGAATAAACATGATCACCCAGGAGAGGATATAGCATGAGAAAAAAAAAAAGGAACAGGTCAGGTTTATTGCAATAACTCAGGGGAAACGAAGGTCTGAGCTAGTCCGTGGTAGTGGGCATGGAAGGAAAATTACTAAGGTATAGTCAATAGGGTGTGGTTTCTGCTGATTTGAGAGTTGTGGGAAAGAAATGAATAGAGATGATTTAAAGTTGATGAAATTCCAGGCCCTCCCCACCTGAAGCTGGGCAGGTTACTTCTTATTTATGCTCCCACCAAGTCTCTGCCATGGCAAACCCCACAGTGTGTCGTAATTGTCTGTGTATCTGTCAACATCGTCCACGTTTCTGCCATCCAAGAGCTTGTTCGCTTCCTTGCATAAAAAGGTAGGGTTCTGTCCATCATCCTCCTACCTCTTGCCCTGCTGACACCGAATCCAAAAGTAGCCAGTGAACATTTGGTGAATTTCCTTCTACCTTTCTGAGGTTTCTTTCTACATAACGTGGTTAAGATGGTGCCTCAGCCACATCTCCACCTCCTGTTTTATTCACATGACATTGAAGGGGGAGGAGGGGCTTTTAAAATGCATGTTTGGGGAGACTGGCCTGGAAGCAATTTACAGAGCGGATGGGGGGTACAGGGTTGGCAGCAAGGGACTGAGATGAAGGCAGAGTTGAGGCCCTGGAACAGAGAACCGAGGACACTCTGGACTCAGGGGTTGGAAGTTGGGGAGGAAGGGCGGTTTGGAAGCTGAAGCCACTCTGATGGGAGGGTGACCACAACCCACACCCTTCTGGAATTCCCTTGACTCACGGGAAAAACCTCAGGGTCTGGCCATGTTTTAGGGGGGTTCTGCAGGTGACAGCAAGCACTGGGAGTCATTTCTCTTGATCTCCTGCCTCTTAAGGCTGGGCCTCTCCTTCCCCTCTCAGACACTGAAGGCAGGGCTCCAGGACAGCCTGTGGCGGCAGCAAACAGGAAGCCACGGAGAGAGTAGGCGTGACATGGTCCGGGTCCTAGTGTCCGTGGCAGACACCTCGGAGGTTAGAATTGCCCATTTTGTTGGTAATCCTCCGTGCCTGGGCTGGCAGAGGGGAGAGTTAACATTGTCATTGGATCCTTAATTGTGCGTTTCATGAATTTTCATGTTTCCGCTTGCAAGCTTAATGTTGCTTTCTCAGTGAGTTTTTTTGTCCTTGAGCGCAAGAGACTTGTAATTACAGAGTGTTGTGGATTGCAGAGGGTGATTAAAATGGATTTTGTGAAATCTGAAGCATCCCCTCTCTTACATACACACATACACACACACCCCAGCCCAGTAGGCGGGGGAGTGACTCAGACAGAATCCCATGAAGTTCAGAGAATCGGGATGGAAAGGACATGAATTCTCTTCATGTTTTTCCTCCCTGGGTTTTGGATTGGATCCAACCTTCTCCCCCTTCCTCTCCTCCCTCTCTTCCTCCTCCGCAGTTTCCTGAATGAAGTCCAGCTCTATCCCTGACCCCAGCTAACTCTGACCCCCAGGGCTGGCTGCTTTCTCACTGCAAGGGATGATAAAACAAGAGCAGATTTTCATCCTTGCTTTTGTACTGCTGTTAAGTGTGTTTCATTATTGCCACAGTCAGCCCGTGCTCCCATCTGAGAATAGAGGCCCGAAAATTGCTGAAACCCGTGAGGATGTAACAATCCCCATTTCGGTGTGTCTTCTCCTGGGACAAGTTGGTGCCTGATGAAAGCGAGATCTGATCTCTACCTTAGTCTGAATCAGGAATGGCTGGTAGGTGCTGGGAGGACATTTAAAGACTAAGTGACCCAGAAGTGGCAGATGGGACAGGATGGCTGGAAGGCTTCCTGGAGGAGGTGGAGTTTTGCCTTAAAGAAAGTAGAGGATCCCAGTGGGATCCTTGGAGAAGAACAGCAGAGCAGCAGGGAGTCCAGCCTGGCTGTATTGGAAAATGATCTGCTAGGAATGAACCTCCTTTACCAGTGAGGAAACCACGTCGACTTACTTGAGGGTGTGTGATATCAGTGCTGGAACTGACTTGGGAAGTCATTTGAGCCAGTGCTTCTATTTAAAAGAACTGCCTCTACTCCACCACAGCCAGCCTGACCCTGACCCAGCCTGAACCTACCAATGGTTCTCCCAACCTCCCTACCCACCTCCTATCCCCCTACCTCTCACTCCACCTCCCTGCCCCCTACTTCCAATGAGCACAGTCCTGAATTACCCCCCCAGCTGTATGTCCTTGAGCAGTGAACAACCTACCCAACCATACGTAGCAGCCCTAGAACAGGCCTAAACCAGGTTTCTCTTTTTCTCTGTTTACACTCTCTCTGTGTCTTCTACCATACCATATGCTCCACCATGCTGAACTCTATCTGGGTTTCTAAGAATCCTTACATCTCAGAGCTTAACAACCCATGCTTTAGAATTTGAGTGTTCACATTATTTACACTCAAACATATAGAAATTAACAGGCACAGCGATACTCACATGTGGGTGTGTGCACATGTGTCCCATTTAGGTATTCAAAGACGGTACTGCTGACGGCAGAACATGATCACGGCTGGGCAGAAAAGACCACCTCCTCTGCACCCCACACAAGGGCCAAGGCAGGTTCCAGCTGACTTCTGCAGCCACGTCACCCACCCCACCTCTCTCTGCTCGTACCTTGCCCCTCTGCAGTGAACCTAGATTTCCCCACATAGACAGTATTTTTTTATAACTCCGTATCTTTCTGTTGATCCGTCTGCCCACGGTGCACTTTTAGCACCATTTTCTGTCTAGCAAATTCCTTCAAGCCAGGATTCACCCCCATCTTCTCTCTGAGGCCTTCCTGGACCCCCACCCGCTTTCTCTATATGACCCATGCTCCCTGTATAGATGGCGTCTACTGCGTGTGCGGGGCTCTATTGTGTTGGGGTCTCTATGGCAGTCTCTCCTACTAGAGTGTAGGCTCCTGGGGACAGGCCCATGGCCTCAGCCATATCTGTCCCCTGTGCCCAGCACAGGTTCTGGTCCATTAAGAAGGCTCCAAGAGTGGTGGTTGTTGGGTGGAGCTGATACGCTTTTTGTGAATGAGTTAGCCCTGAGACAGGAAAGGAGCTCCTTCCCAGCACAGGGCCCAGGAAACAGGCCACAGTTTCATCGCCAGGGAAAGCAAGATCAGATGCTTTACTGACAAAGGGCCTGTCTCTCAGATACCATGTCCCAGATTCCAGTGTCACCATTTCCAAAGCAGGCACATCCCATCCATCCTCCCAGATGGGAGCCCGTGCAGCAAGCTGACCTCTTTTTTGCCCTGAGCTTTGGAACTCATGTGAAATGCACATCTCCAAGGACCTGGCTTGGCCTATGGTCGCTACTTCAACCTGTGGATCCAGAAGCCCCAAAGAGACAGTTCTTTCCTCTCCTAGGCCAGCATGTCACCTGTCAAAATGCTGACAGGGAGAGCAGGCAGCTGCTAAGAGAATCCCCCTGATCTGTGTTTCTGTCACCAGCACACATCCCCCTGGCACCTGCTGGGCCATGGACTCTAGACACCAGGGCACACTGCCTGCCCAGGGTGCACAGGGTGCTGGGAAGGGTTACAGGGGAGCATGGCTTTCAATCTCCTCTGGTTAGGGCAGGGGCTGCGGTGCCGGAACAATGTACCATCGTCTCCATGCGCTGTGAGTCTATAAGGATTGGGCTCCCTAGCAGTTTTCGACAATGGGTAAAACCTGGCCCCACCCTGAGGGTGATGCAGGAGAGAGGGTCTCCTGTAAAGCGGGGTGGGCTTCAGGCTGCATGAGTGATGCTGATGGAGGTACAAAACCGTGTCCTGGCAGCAGAGAGGGAAGAGGTTATGATTTCTACTGCAGAGCATCAGGGAATACTTTATAGAAGAGGTGATACTTAAACTAGGCTATTCTTTGAGAACAAGACGGAATGCACCAGCAGGAAACATCATTTTGGATCAGACCATGGAAGGAGGTGGGCAGGAAGTAAGGGCAGAAGTAACAAAAGCAACAAGAGCTGCATTAGTATTACCGGAGTGCCAGGTACGGATTGTCTCATTTAATGCTTATGACAACCCTGTGAGCAGCCCCATTTTACAGCAGAAGGAACTGAGGCACAGAGAGGTTCAGAATTTCCCAGAGTCACATGCCAGTAAGTGGCAGAACTGGGATCCAAAACCAAACGGTTCTTGTTCCGTAGCCCACTGCCTTTATAAACACTAAACAAGATATCTCAGTGCCTATGATTTGGAAAGCCCTGGGTTAGGAATGTTCCAAACGTGTACGTATTAAACCCTCTCCGCCATCCTTTGAAACCCTTCATTCCCTGTTTACATGTGGAGAAACAGAAGCTCGGAGGTTCGCCAGCTTGCCCGGCTCGCTCGGCCCGGCTGCCTGGCTCCGAAGCCCTCCCCGCCGCATGGTGACGGCAGAACCAGCCTCTCAGTCCTGTCCATCTTCTGCACCCCCCTGCTTGCTAGAAGCCCTCCTTGGCTCATCCCCGGGGCACCTCAAAAAGAGAGCTGCTGCTTCCGAAGCCCACGAAAGAGAGGCTGGTTCGTTTTCACGCCGGAGGAAGCTCCTCCCACGGGACCGCCTCTGCCTCGGTGACAATGAGGCCTCGTCACACCACGCCTGCCAAGGGTGCACCTTGTACTTGGCCAAATTTATGGGCTAGCTAAATTAATCACATTTTAAAAGTAAGAAGGGAAATAAATAATAAGTGGCAATATTCTGCTTCCATTAAAAACCACCTGCAGCTCGGAAAGGTAGTTGGCACCTCCCTTCCTTGAAGTGCCACACGTCCCTGCTGGCAGCCGTAAATGTTAACGTCCCTCTGTGGGCAGATAACCGGCTCTGACAGAAATCCACAGATGTGCGCGAAGTGACTCACCGCGTATGCTGGCACCATAAAATTGAGGAGATGGAATTATCCCAGGCCTGCCGGATGGCAGAGAGGAAATTTCAAACCATGGGTGTTCGAGATTCTGTGTGTCTGTATGGGGAGGGTTGGGTAGAGGGAGGAGGTGAGGAGGAAGGACAGACAGGGGACAGAGCAAGAGCCCAAGAGATCCTCAGCTGAACAGTCACCAAACGTGACCCATTTCTGTGCCAGGTGCCTTGTGGTCACTCGGTTCAGTGGCCAGTGCCACTGCTGGCGTAGGAGCCACTGAGAAAAGAAGATGGCCCTCTTAAAATTTTTTCAATTAATATTTTTATCTTTTTCCAATTATAAAAGTAAGTCTATGGAAATGGTGTTGTGTCCTTCTCAGGGTACAACATCTGGAGGTATGAGATGTCCTTTGGTCTCTTATTGGCGATGCTAATATTGATCAGTTGGTTAAGATGGTGCATCTATCAGCATTCTCCAGGAAAAGAGAACCAACAGAATATTTTATATATATATACACACACATATATATACACAATACATATATGTATAATCTCTTTATATATATTTATTATAAGGAATTGGCTCGTATTTTCGTGGGAGTGGCCAATCTGAGATCTGTAGGCCAGGCCGGCAGGCTGCAAGCTCAGGTGACGCTGCTGTCCCGAGGCGGAATGTCTTTCTCTCTGAGAAACCTCAGTGTTTGCTTCCAAGGCCTTTCAACTGATCAGATGAGGCCCCCCCGTTTTACAAGGGCCCCTCCCTTACTTACAGTCGGCTGGTTGCAGATGTTAGCCACAGTGCAGAATACCTTCACAGCAATACCTGGGTTAGTGTTTGATCAAATGTTGGGGTGCTACCGCCCGGCCTAGCCACACTGATGTGAAACTAACCGTCACAGACAGTCTCCCGTTCCTCCCGTTGCCATTTTTCCTTTTGTAATAAGTAAAAATTTCGTTGGGAGATACTTCGAGACCATGTAGATATTCTGCTCCTCATCAAAACGTTCCCCTTTGAATTAGCATCTCTTGTTGATTCTTGTCGCCATCAGTTTTTACTGTGCCAGTTACACAAACAGCTTTCCCTTGCAGAGGGGGTTTGGGAAGCTGCCTTCGGGTCCCAGCTCTACCACCCACTGGTCACATGGCCTTGGACAAGTTACCAGATGTTCCCCATCCAGGGTCCTCCCTGCTCAAATCGGGGCGGGGGAGGTATTTTCCCCAAAGCTTGGAATGTTTCTTAAATGTAGTAATGTGTGAAAATGCCAGGGATAAAGAAGGTACCCCATAAAAGTTTGTGGCATCAAGGGCATTAAATAGACTCATCCATGCCTCGGCGAAGCAATGGCTGATCTTGCTCCTGGTCAGCATTGATTAGTGGAGTGATCTGAGAGCACTGGGAAAGTTCCTTGAGGAAAATCATTATCCTCTTACCATTCTCATCACGGGGTGCAATGTCAAGCCCTGCTGACTCAGGGAACATTGACCCACTGTGACTGGAGACACTGCTGGAAGGGCTTTCCCAGAGCCGGTGACATTCTGGCTGAGTCTTGAAGGATATGGCTGGAAGTCAGGCCAGGGAGGGAAACATTGCAGGTGGAGGGAGTGGCATGTGCAACAGAGGTGGGCGGGGACAGGGAGAAGGAACATGGCCATCTTGGAAACTCGGGTGGGTATATAAAGTTTCCAAAGAGAATCACAGAGGGAACTGTCGATTTGCATTTCTATTATTGCTGTCATGATTATGATTATCACTAGTATTCTCAAGTAATGTGCACACAGTAGAAAGAACGTCACTATGTCTTGTGAGAAGCAGCAAGGCACAGTGATGATGATATGGACCGTGTAGCCAGACTGCCTGGGTTCAAATCCCAGCTCTGCCAATTTCACAGAAGTAGGACCCTAAGCAAGTTAATTAACTCGCAGTGCCTGTCTCCCCATCTGTAAAATGGAAGCGACAGTCATAGTAACTTTCTCATGGGACTGTAATGTTGATTAAACAAGTTCGTGTTTCTGAAGGCCTCAGAACAACAGTTCCTGGCAGGAACAGAGTAAGTGCTAGAAACTTGTTAGATAAATGAGAAAGTAGATTCTACACATTTACTCTTTGAACAAAGAGTTATTGTTTTCCTTTCAACTACCCAACAAAATGTTATTAATGCTATTATGTATCTCCAGTCCACTTACATTACGGCTTACTTGGCAGTGGCTCTAAAGAGGTAAAGTCACTAACCTGCTGTTGTAGAAAGAGAAGACGGGGGTCAGGAGATGTGAGTTCCAGCTGCCATTACCCTGCACTGTGACCTGGGACAAGGTCCCCCTCTGAACCTCAGTTTTCCCATCTGTAAAGTGGGAGAGTTGAGCCAGCTGATATCAAAGGGCACATCTAACTCTAAGCCCTGAGTGTCAGTGGCCTGCTCAGTGGCTTCACGTCAGGGACAGGCAGGAAGACTGATGTCCACCAGATACCTACTACATCGCAGGCACTGCTGGGCCCTCTCCTCATATGCTACTTCATGCAGTCCTCACAGCAACCCGTGAGATATTATATTCTCACGTTACAGTTGAAGACTCTGAGGTTAGGTGGCCGCTGGTCACTCCACTGGTAGGGGCACAGCCAGGACTGTAGCCAGGGACTGCCTGTCCCTCTGCACTTCCTTACCCCAGAAGGTATTCAGCAAAGGTTCAATGAAAGAGTGAGTGAACGCCTGAACAAAAGCATCGCTGCTCGGCTGTGTTGGGGAGATTTCCCTCTCCCCTCTTCCAGGTAGCTTTGCTTGGAGCCAGACCTGAATCAGGATCCTGCCTTTGCCACTTATTCTGTGACTTGGGGCACATTATTTTATGTTTATGCACCTCAGTTTCCTGGTCTGTAACAGGGAGATAATAATTTCTACTTCATATGATCATTTCGAGGCTTGAAGAGAGCACGTGTGAAACATTAGCATAGTGACTAGAATCTAGGTAATTTAGAAAAATAATACAAGTTCTTATTTGTGGTTGCATGAATCAGTGGTTCTCCGATTTTGAGATTTCATGGAAAAGTAAAATATCAAAATGAAAGTTTCCACCTTTGTGTTTTGGTAAATATGCCTTTAGAACATAATTAACATCCAGCACCATTAATTCATAATAGTGAGTAGCATCTGCCCAGCACTAAGCCGGTTCTCTCAACCCCCAGCTATGTGATTACCTTGCTCTTGCAAACTGCTGCTCAGAGCCAGCCCTTTACTTAACCGATTCAGAGCAATAATTGCCAAATTGAAGTTTGGGGACTCCTTTAGGTCAGACTCTGGGACTGAAACTGGCCAAAGAAAGAGGGAAAGAAACTGGTACTGACCAGCCTGGCCCCCTTGGCTGGCCACCCCCGGCTCTACCCTGACACAAGTCCCTTTCTTGCCCCAGCTTCAGTTGGCTCATCTGTAAAATGAGCCTAGTGACGATTCTGGGCCAACCTCCCAAGGCTGTTGTAAAGATCAGGAGCAACAAAGGATGAAGCTTATATTATAGTCTGTGATGTGCTGTTTACATATGAAGGACCAGCACCATTGTGATCTCTGACCTCAGTGAAGCCAGTTGAGAACAGAGCTGAGAGAGACGAGAAGAGTAGGATTTTGGTGGTGTAAACCCTAGAGCATGGTCATGTCAGTGTTTTTACACATGCTTTGTTCCTGGGTTTCCAAACTGGAGGTCTTTACCTAATATCAAGCTGGATCAGTTTGGAGACATGAGTGACATGAATTTGTTGTAAATTTCAGCTCAACCAGAATTGCAAAAAAGCAATAACAGAAATGGGAGTTCCAAATGAAGCCAAATTATATTCATTGGTTTTACATCAGCTACTAGATATGTTGAGAAGGAAAAATAGTGATTTCACCCTTTTGAACTGAAATTGGGGTTAGTTGGGGGCTCACACCTGTGCTGTATTAAGTTGTGGGTTCAGTCAGGTATAATTACAGAATTTAATTATAAATTGGTCCTTACTGACATGTTCATGCACGTATTTATATATCAGAAAACTTTTCAGGATATTTTTTAAAAGCCTTTTAAAAATAAGGTCTATAACTAAAGCCTCTAATGGCTTAGCCACTAGCTCCAGGCAGCTATTCAAGTGGGGCTTAGGACCTTCATGGGGGTGGAGGGGGCTTGGCCTGGGTGCTGGGACCCTAGGAGATTGTATAAATCTCTCCAACCAGACAGTAATTGCCCAAGAGATAGAGTTGGGGCCCGTGTCCCATCTCGTCCTCAACCCTCTCTGAAGCTTGCAAAGTCCTTTTGCACAGTAGGTCCCTCACCTGAGAAGTGGCCCCATTCTCACTGCTCATCCAAAGCCCTTTCACCCAGTAATAACACTTCAGTGAGAACAAGGAGACCATCAAGCAAAGGCATTTGCAATGAGATGCTCATTGGCAGTGCTTGTATGCACTACTTGTCATAACAGGAGGACTGGAACAACCTAGGTGTCCACCTGTAGGGGCTGGTAAATCAGTTGCATTTCCTGTGCAGGGAAACGGAGTGCCTCCTTTAAAAACAGTGGTGTCCAATGTGCATATGGATGTGAAAGATACTCCTAATATAGTAAATGGGGTGGGCAAACAGATTAGAAAGCAACATAAATGAAAAGGTCATATCTTTAATTAAAAACAAGTCATGGTAAAAGCACATACACATGCCGAAAATGTCGGAAAGGAGAGCCGTGCTCTCAGATGTTCACTGCCATTCTCTCCAAGTAGTGGGGATGCAGGGAGTCTTTATTATTTTCTTTATTGTTTCCTGTAGTTTCAATTGCAAAAATTTCTTGAATACCTACTAGACAAAACCCTTGTCTCTGAGACATTTACAATCTTGTTGGGAAAAGACAGAATAATAGACAGTTAATTCCGAATGCTAATAAGTGCTGGGAAGAAAATGAGATGTTTAGTTTGAGAAAGACTGACAGAGCAGGGGGAGGTAAGACCACCTCAGCTGGGATGACAAGGGAAGGCCACTCTGCAGGGGACACGTAATTGAGAGAAATAAGGAAGAGGCATCCAGATGAAATCTTGGATAGGAGTGTTCTAGGAAGAAGAGCAGCTAATGCAAAGGCCCTGGGATGAAAGGGAATCATGTCCAATAATGATGCATCATGTCTATAATTAGAAGAAATCATTTTATTCAAATACCCTTTCGGTCCATTCAAAAGACCATAGGAACTGTCTGAATCCTCCTGTCCTGGAGGCCCAGTCAGATAGCAGTGGGCACAGACAGAAGGTGAGGAGTGGAGGAAGATGCCCTCCGTGCACCCACTGTGGCATGATTGTCTAGATCGGGCATCTGCCAAGATGCCAGCTCAGGGTTTGCCTTACATCTCTCGATTTTCAACAATTTTTTTTTCCTTTACATTTTGGCATTTCTGAAAGCAGAAAGTGTCTTACAATCAATGCGTACATTTAAGATAGTGCTTTGTTTTCTTTTCTCAAAAAGGCTATTACTGAATCGATGGTGCTGGCATCTTAGGACTGATGAAATGCAGTAATGTATGCGAGTGATGCTAAGAGGACTGGGCTTGGGAAATGGAAGGGCCTTGGTGGAAGTCAGTAGTTCCACCCAAAGGGGGAGCATTGTGAGCCCACAAGAATGGGCTAGGTCTTCTAGATCTCTGTGCAGCCTAGAGCACCAGCCGTAGAAATGCTTATCATGTGGCCCTGGTCAACCGTCGGGGAGAACAAGAAAGGGAGCCAGAGCAGGGACCAGTTAAATACAACCCTGCGGGGTAAATGCCAGGGTGGGGGAGCCCTGGAGGCCAGGGGAGCCAGAGGTGGTGCCTCCCCAACCCAGCTTGGATGCATGGGGAGAGCCTGCCTAAGAAACTTCCAGAAGAAGTGAGCAGCAGACAAGGTAGAAAGGGTGTTGGAAACAGAGGGACAGAGATGTGGTCAATGTATTCAGGAAACAGGGCCAGGTGGGCACAGAGAACACCCCTCATCTGGAGATTGTGCCAGGTCTTGGATGCATATCAAAGGGATTGGAGATTCGGAAAGAGCTGAAGCCAAGGGGTGATGTGGCTGCATTTCAGATTTAGAACTATGGTAGCCACTAGCCACTGGCAGCTATTTAAATTAATTTAAAAATTGTTTAAATTCCTTAAAAATAACTTTTTAAAAATTCATAAGAACACCTGGGAAAAAAGTTAAATGAAAAACTCAGTTCTTCAGTCACACTAGTCCCATTTCAAGTGTTCAACAGCCACACGTGGGCCGTTGGCCACATGGACAGATACAGAATATGTGTATTGTGACAGAAGTTCCCTTTCGGACAGGGCTGCTTTAGAATGACCACTTGAGGATGGGTGGATGGACGATGGACAAAAGAAATGGCAATGAGCGTGGTGCTTACTGTGTACCAGGCACCGGTCCAGGGCCCCACGTGGGCTGCTCCTTGAGCTCTCACGATGCCCCACGGATGCATGCACTGGTCCACCGGGTAGCAGGGGCCTTGGGAGAGAGACAAGCCTATGAGCCACTTTTCAGCATTTTCTAATCCTTTATACATAGCTCAGCTCTGGCTTCTCCACAACCCAGGGTAGAGATGTAATTTTGGCGGAAATGCCGAGGAGCGTTGGAGCTTCAGCCTTGCTGAAAACCTCGCCATCACACTAGCCATGGTTGGCCAAGAAGCGGCTCCCTGGGGATCCCCAAATGCCATGGTGTGCACCGTGACACCTCGCCAGGAAGCCCCGCCAGGTGTCTAGCCCAGCTTTCCAATGGGTGACGGCAACTGACGCCTGTTTCATCTGTTTATTTTTCCCCTCAGAAAATGGAAGCTATATTGTTCTAATGTTAATAACTGCTGCACTTATATGCAGCTCACTCTGTACCAGGCACTACTCCAAGCACTTTGCATTCTAACTCATTTAATCTTCATGAGAATTCCACAATGCAGTGACTGTTATTTTGCTCATTTTACACATAAGGGAATTGAGGCGTGGAGAGGTTAAGAAACTTCGCAAGGTCGCACTGCACTCAAGCCAGTAGGTGGTGTTGAGGATTCGAACTCACACGATCTGGCCCTGAAGTCTGGTTCCTAGCCACGGCGCTACGCAGCCTCTCATCATAAATCTTCTGGAAGTAGAAGACAGCTGCTAAGTGCACTTTCCACCTGTTTTGGCTGGAGTGGCATGAGAACTTGATTCTGTTCCAGAAAACCTTGGCTGAAAGTTATGCCCAGTCATAACATAAATGCCTCACATTTTGGGGGCACTTTATGTCATTTTGAGAGTATTTTTCTGCCAGGAGTGCTTACGGTAATCGTCATCCTACAGTTACACCATGTTTGCTGGTATACAAAGCACCTTCATTTGCATGTCCTCATTAAATCCTCACACCAGCCCTGAGAGCAAAGTGAGAAGAGCACAGGTTTCTCCGCAGAATGCAAGGAGCCCAGAGAAGTGACGGCACCTGTCCAGGATCACTCAGCTTCCGGGGTGTGACTGTTCTTGAATTCAGCTTCCACTGATCAAGAGCCTCTCCGCCTTGTCCGTGGGTGTCAGTAACGTAGGGATCATAAAGCCGTGACCCTGTGTGCCAGCCCTGGAGCATGCCAAGGTTAAGGCACAGTTCAATCATCAGAAATAAACTCAGAGTAACTCAAGACTTCCACTCAACATTTCTCAGACGTTATCAAGAGACATCAAATCCACAGCAAAACTTCTTAAAATCTGCCTTATCTCTGTCCCCTCTACTACAGTCACAGACATCAGCTTCTCCTAATATCTCTTTTGAAATATTTGTTATGACATTTTTTCGTGTGTTATGAAGATATTTATTACGAATGTGTGCAGTTTGAAAAATAACAATAAGCTCTCATGGCCCTGCTAGCTAGCTTAAGAAACAGAACATGATGCCACCTTTGAAGCCCTGTGGATGCTCCTGGATCCCAGCCCCTCATCCCAGGTAGCTGCTCCCCTACCGTTATCCTCTTGTTTTTCTTCATAGTCGTGGACGGCTCTGCGACTCGCCCCAGCCCACACACCTCTGGGGCTTTGGTTCTTGCCCTTGCCCTACACCAGTCTGGTGTGACCTTCTCAAGAGGGCAAGAAAGGGGCTAGAGAAAGGGGACAGAGGACCCAGGCGGACTCCTTTTCCAGGTGAGGGGAGTGGAAATTTAGGGATGCTTGTGCTATATACTTCTTGTCCAATCACACGCACGTGGGAAGGAAATGGGGCGGGGCTTCCTTCTAAACTTATTCCTGGAGCAGCACTGCCGCTTATCGCCTGGAGCAAGTCCTTTCGCCATGTGGACCTCTGAACTGGAGAGGACCTGCACAGACTGGAGTTTCCTAAAATTGTCAGTTCTTCTCCAGATTATTTCCTGAGCTGTGCCAAGCAGTGTTACAGGAACAGGGGATGATGTGGCGAGAAAGGAGACTGACAAATTCCCTGACCTCAAGGAATTTACTGTCTAGGGCGGGTCTTCTTCCTGCCCACAACTGGCTGTGATGCTCCCTTACCCGTTCCAAATCTACTCACCACTAAAGGTTGGGGTGGGATAAAATTATATAATAAAAATGGGAGTGCTTGGAAAAGCTGAGGCAGATTCTGGCTGACATGGCTTGTAAGACACACCAGGGTCCCTGAAGTGGGGTCCGCCAGGACAGGAAGGGTCTGGGCTCTGGAGCTTTGGGTACTCACACCTGTAGTTACCAATGCCTGCCACTAGATGTCAGTGATGTGTAGGAGGGGGGCGGGGAGCTAAGGGTGATGAGCTTTTTACCAAGTTGCCAAAGTGCAAAATAACTGCTTACTGTGTGCTAAATGTTGTTTGTTCTAAGTATGATATATTTATTATGTCATTTGATGGTACACTATGAAGGCATTTGACAATTTGATGCTCCCAGAAACTCTATGATTTGCATATCCTTACCTCTACTTTACAGTCAAGGAAACTGGTGCTCAGAGAGGGGAGGTGTAAGTGGTGGTCTCCCCTCCTCCACCTGAGAGCCCCAGACAAAGATTGCTAAAGAGGCTACAAACAGCCCCTGTGTGAAAGTGTTCAACCCCACAGCCCTTTGCTGCTGCTGAACTGCTATGAACAGCATCTCCCCCCATTTGGGGCAGCAAATGGCTGCACACATGCATGAGAACCAGTGAGTTCCACAGTCATTGACACCCTCGTGCACATGCCAGCACGTTGCAGTATAAGTGTTCACTAGGCAGACAGAAGGGTGCAGGTGGACAAGAGCCAAGTGGTGGCAGCAGGGCTGTCTGTGGTCTCTGTCAGGTGTGTTGGAAGCAATCATGGCAATTGCCAGCTTGGGCTTGACATGAAGATTGCAAAAAGTCTCCGGGAACCTGCCTTAAAGAGCATATAGATGCATGGGGTGTTAGCACTGAAGATCTCTAGTCCAGGTCCTTCCTAAACAGTCCCTGAGAAGCTCTGCTAAAAAATTAAAGGGGAAAGTGGGGGAGAGGTCAAGGTCAATTCACATCATGAAGCATGACAGGGCAAAAGACATGACCCGTGATGTGGGATGCTCCACAGAAAACTGCAGGGAGGCCCTGCAAAGCAGAGCGGGGCTGGTGCAAAGGCACTGGGGCCAGATCTCCACTGAAGAAAGCCCCAGCAGCACCCCTCAGTCACAGCCCCTCCCAGGTGGGGAACCTAAGTGGTGCCTGAAGCAAACCAGAGACACCTGGGAATGGCTGAGGGGTGGGGCAGGAGAAGGGCAGGCTCAGAGGTCCTGATGGCAAGACTAGAATGCCTGTGTGATGTGCCAGGCACTCGCAGCACAGAGTAAGTTACCAGGAGGCGGGTTTCGGCTCAGTGGGATAAATGCTTACATTTATACCCAATAACCAGTTTACAAAGCCATTTTTATATGTCTCATCTCATTCAATCTGGCTTGTCACCTTTTGGGGGAGCTTTTTTCATCCCCACTTTACAGATGGGGAAAATGAAGGTCAGAGAAGCTTACTCATCTCCCCAAATTCTGAAGTTAGCATTAGAATTCGGTCTTTCTACCTGCAATATCACCTTCTTTTCACACTGAAGTTGCTGAGAGCAGATAATGATGATGTTCATGATGTTGTGGGTGGCTGTGAGGTAGAACTTATCAGTCCTGTTTTACAGATGGAAGGTCTTAGCCCCAGAGGGGGCCCGTCCCTTGCCCAGCATGGCACACCTGGTAGCTGGGAGAGATGGATTTGAATGCAGACTTCAGTCTGCAAGCCTCATGCTCTTTCTGCTCCTCTTCCTTGTGGGAGTGAGTGAGCTCCTGGTTACTGGAGGGCTGGGAGCAAGTTCTTACGGCCTCTCAGCCCGCTTACCTTTAGGGTGCGTGCTCCCTAGGTGAATGATTGGGAGTCAATGGTAGCCCAGGCCCCTGCTTCCTACCTGGAGTCTCTCTGACTCATGCCGAGTGAAGCCAGCGCACAGGCAGGTGCCTTGCTTGAAGCGCATTCCTGGGAAGTGATGGGCAGGGGTTGGGGAGGAGGCTGCCAGGAGCCAGGGGCGGGGAGAAGGGTCCTGGAGGCAGAGCTAGGTGTTGGCTTTGAGGAGAAGGGAAGCCGGAGAGATAAGCAGAGCTGGGAGTGATGTGATCAAGCTGTTTGTGAAAGATGATTCTCACTGAGCCAGGAGATGGGGCGGGGGAGACACAGGAGACCCACGTGAAGGGTTTTGAAAGCAGCAGATACCGGGGCCTGGGCAGCCCAGACCAGGAGGGCAGACAGTCCCGGGGACAGACGATCCGGTGAGTTGAGAAGAATCCGCACACCTTTACAATTATGCTTAGTTCTTTGCAGCCTTCACTAGTTACGGGATTAAACGCTTCCCTTCCTCTCCACGGGTTCAACCTTTAAGCTGCCAGTTTAGTGTATCTTGGGCCACTGTTTTCTTTGTTTTACTAAATTATCTGCATAGTTGTGTATTTGCTTGTGGTTGGTCTGTTGACTCCAGATTCCAACCCCGGTGGTGTGAATTTATCAAAGCTTCTTACCTGTTTCAGATTCTGGTTTTAAGAAAAAAACCCTGATTTTTACCATAAGCCCAGTGGGGAGCCCGTGGGTGGGAAACAGCATCTACTGTATCCCCAAGGTTGCCAAATGCTGTTGAGACAGATTCACATGTTCGCTGTTTTGGAACATCCTGGAAATGCCACTCTGCCTGTGGATTTTTCTATTCTCAGCTTGTTGGGCAAAATGGTGTTCACTTTTTCTATTTATTTTTTGGAGAAAGTTCGAGGGGGAGAAAAAAATTCCTTTGGCATATTTTGAAGAGGACAAAAATACAACCTGGCTTTTGTATGGTGAAAATGTAGGAAATTTCAGTTTCCAAATGTGTGTGCTGGAGGAAGCGAGCTGAACTTTGAGGCTGGGTTCCCGGGCCCTGGCCCAGAGGAGGGAGGGGACTCTGGCAGGGGCTGAGCTGCCTTGGAAAGTGAGCAGATGATTCGTATTAGAAAGCGCAGGGGCAACTTCGGGTTTCTTCTTGAGCCTCCAGAGTCATCGACTCCAGTGGAGAAAAAGAACCCCTCTTTGTCAACCTCACTTACCCAAAGAAAAGAAAACATACCCAAGGAAAGAAAAGCTCTCCAACGGACTAACTCCGTGAGTATGGTTGAAGGAGGCAACACAGGGAAGGGAGTGGACTCCCGAGCACCAGGGTACCAGCCCCACGACGCTAGCAGCCTGCCCTCTGCAAGTCAGCCCACCTCTATGTCCGCATCTGTGAAATGGGCATAACAGCTCTATCTCAAGAGCTGTTAGCACTACACGAGATGATGAATATAATAGCTACTTTTTACTGCACATGTACTAAATATTAGTGATTGCTGTTATTAGATTTGTCACTGAAATCTTATTTAATTATAAATCTTTATTTAATTATAAACAGGACCAAATTGTGTGGATGTGTGTGTGCACATGTGAGCGTATGTGCATGAACACCCACGCAAAAATTGGTCTTCCAAGAAAAGGGATTTAAATGTGTGAGAAAAGAACAAATTGTTCCCTTAGAGGCTGGGATATCCTGGGAAATTTTCTATAAGTCACTGAGACTATTTCTCATTGCCAGAATATTCCAAGGAACAGAATAAAAGTCAGCCAGTGGCCCAGCTGTTGTCCCCCTTGGGCTGCGGGTCCATATGTTGGGCTAGATTAGTTCTTCTGGCATCCCAGCCTTGCTGGGCTGGGGGTGGGGAGGACATGTCCCAAGGAATGGCTTCCCTGGGTACCTTCCAGACAACTGCTTTCCTGCCCCAAAGGAACAGACTGTGGGGGCGGTCTGAGGCACGCCAGGGGAAGGGGAGAACTGGTGCTTTCCTGGTTTGGGTGGGCCTTATAGGGTGGGGTTTGAGGTGAAGGGGAGGTGATCTCGGGACCCGAGTTGACTGAATTGACAGTCCATGCTGATAGCTCCATCTGGAAATCATCCCCCCAGCAATGGCTCGACCAGCAGTTTTACCCACCACTTTGTCAGTGCATCATCCTAATTCCTCTCCTCACTGAATCTCCTTGTTTCTTTGCCTGTGGACTCAGTGTCAGCCCCACACTGGGCACTGGGGCCATCATGGCAGTGAATGTTTGTTGATTGCATGCTAGGAACCGGAGAGGTGCTTGGTGCTTCCTGGGAATGATCCTTGTCGCAGCCAGCCCCTGGGGTAGGTAGGCAGTATCCCCATTTTGCAGAATAAGAAACAGAGACCCAGAGAGGTTAAGTTACTTGTAGAAAGTCACACAGTTGGTAAGAAGCAGTGTTAGGATCCAGACCGAGGCTCTGACTTTGGCATCCACACTTGTAACCTCTACTCTGTGCGTTGTTGCCTGGAATTGAGCCACCATGTGGGCAGAGAAACAGATGACAGTCGAGTGGCACATCGTAACCTTTGCTGGGTTCACCCCCGCTGGCCTGTCATGAGAGGCTCGGTGCTGCAATGGGAGTGTAGCGGGGCTGGAGGCTCAGCCTTAACTCTGCTGCTTATTCGCAGTGGGGCATTAACTCCTATGTGCTTCTGCAAATCAGATAAAAATATTTACTTTGCCAGATTACTGAAAGAAAGATTGATAACTGAGTGACCTGACACCTCCTGGGCAAGTGCCTCTAAGTGGCAATTAGTACTGCAGTTGCTGAAAACTGAGAGTTATGGCTTCAGTGAGCACTGGGCACTTTGCTTCCCTCCCAGGGGAAGGACCAGGTTAGTCACCAGAGGGCCTCAAGCTGGAAGGGGCCTTAAGATGTCACCAGGTCCCTGACTGTCCTGGCAGGCTTTAGGCCCAGATGTCGGCCCTGGCAAGGGAGTCAATCTCATTTTATAAACTTCCCAGGGCTGGGTACTGCAGCCTCTCCTCGTCACTCATTCGAGCTTATGGAAGAGCTTGGAAGAGGGCAAAGGGATGTGTGCTTGCTATAAATGGCACGGGCTGTAAGTTTTGTCTTTGTTGGTCGAGACTGACTTGCTGAGTGTGGCGTACTGCATGAGTAGCCGAATGCAAGAAGCAGGGGTTTGGCTGTCAAACCTGGGTTCGAACCTTGCCCTGCTCCTTCCCACCTGGGCATGTCACTTGCCCTCTCTGGGCTTCCATTTCCTCATATGAAAAAAGGAGGTTCCTGCCTCTTGCTCTGAGGATTGAAGACCGGCTCTAGGGCTGCTTCTGTGGGCACAGCCTCCTGACTGCAGCCTGAACTCCAGTTCCAAGAGTGGCCTGGCCCTGCCCCTTCCCCCTCCTCCCTATGCCCTATCAGGCAGGGCCAAAACACTCAGGCTGGTCCAAGAGATTGGATGGCACATCTCCTGCCAGGCGTGGCTGACTCCAAACCCTCTCACAGGGGAGAAGGGACAGATCTGGCCCTGTCCTAGGTCTGGCCTCAGATCCTTTGACCCATCTCTGGACTAATACACAGTTTGAGGCTGGTACAGGCACTGATCTGGGACAGGCTGGAGCCACTGGCAGCCTCGTAAATTAGCCCAGCCTTTGAAGCTTGTGCAGACTCCCTGGGAGAGCCGAGCAGCGTGCTCTTCTTGCCGTAGGAGCTCCTCCCCCCCGGGTCTGGAGTCTCCAGGGGTGAGTGGGGCCTGATTTATGAAGGCTTCTAATAGCAACAGCCCAGCCTGGGAGGGGAGGCCCAGGAAAGAACGAGTATGTCCTATGACCTGGCCTCCCAGGCTGGGGAGACAGTAGGAGCTGCCCTGGAGGGACGGCCACCTCCCTCTGGGCCTGTGTGGGCAACATCCCCCACCCCTGTCCCCTACTGGAATTCAGCACTCCTTGCTGAAGTATTCATCTCCTCCTTTCAAAGAGGAGTGAGGAGAGGAAATGCCTCCGAACTTGGCACGCTGGAAAAGAGGCCCGGGAGATGAACCTGAATTCAGCCGAATCTAGGTCCATACCCCAGCTCTGCCTTTCCTAGTCGTGGTCTTGGGCAAGTCTTTTCACAGTCCTGAGCTTCCACGTCTTCCTCTGTTATGTAGAATTTAATGTGGCATGGCACAGAGCTGGCGTGGGGAATAGCCAGGCTGGCAGATGTCAGGCACACTGCACAAGGACCAGCACATCGTAGGCACTCAGGGAATGTTCTCTCCGCTCCTCTCTCCTTACTCCATCCAAATACTTAGCCTGTCTGCCCCCAGACCCATGCATGGGCCACTGTGCAGGCTGTACTCTCCAGGCAGGAATCTGTGGGCTATTCTCCGATCACCCCAACCTTCTAGACCAACACTGTCCGATGGAAACCTGTGCCGTGTTGGAAACAGGCCACCTCTGCACCCTCTAACGCTGTAGCCACTCTCCACGTGTGGCTATTGCACTCTTAAAATGTAGACGGTATAACTAAGGTACTGGATTTTTAACTTTAATTCATTTTAATTAGAAACGTACATTTAGCTGCATGTGCCTGGTGGCTGCCATACGAGACAGCACAGGCCTAGACCTTGAAGAAGACCTGGCGGGAAGACTTGGCTTGGCACTGGCTCAGGTGCATGTATACGGCCTTGGGCAAGTCTCTACATCTCTCCGCACTTCCAGCCTCGTCGTCCGTAAAGTAAAGGCTGGTGCTAGAACTAAATGAGGCAAGCAATGTGCCTCATTCAGGACACACGTGCAGACACACATGTTCATTATGATTATTTGGCGTTTATGGAGTTGAGAGCAGTGGTGGCTCCGGGAGGAGAAGGCAGAGGCCTGGCTTTGGGGCAACTGATCGCACCTGTAAGACCGGCACAAGGGGCTGTGGCTCTGACCCCTCCGCCACGCTGTGGGCCTCTAAGCCATCCCCACTCTGGCTTGGGCCTCCCCCTTCTTTGTTCCCACAGGGTCTAGTACTTTCCTTCCCCCAGGGACCTTCCACACGGGACCGTCAGTAACCGTTCGCAGGCTCAGCATCTGCCCCCACCCGCCACCTTTTCAATCTTAGCAGCTCAGCCCTCAGAGTTTATCAGCAGACGGCATCAGTTAGAGGCTGCAGCCTCTACCCGGGGGAGGACAGTGCCTTGAGAGGGGCAGGTGCCGCAGGGAATGGGGATGGTGGAGAGGGAAGGTCATTCCACTCCACCATCCTTAAGGCTGATTTGTAGTCCTTGTGCCTATCACTTAATGGTCCCAAGATGGCCACCAGAACTCACATTCACAACGAGGATGGGAGTGGTATCAGCCACGGCCCTCCCAGGCTCTCTCGGCCAGTGAACTTCCTTTTTCATCTTATTGTCCAGAATTGGGTCACATGATTACCATTAGCTGCAAGGAAGGCTGGGAAGTTGAGTACCTGGCAAAGAAGAAATAGGCTTGTCTTGATGGCCTTACCTAAATCAGGATTCATTGCCTAGGGCTGAGCATGGAGCTGCTCCAAACAAAATTGGCCTTGTGTTAACCTGGAAAAAGAGGTAGAGGGAGGCTCTTGGGTTGGTTACTAGCTCTGCCTGCCTGGGTGACCACTGCACAATTAGCATGGCACTTTGTAATTTACCGAGTACTTACTTTTGATTTGTAATTCTGCATGCACAACCCAGGGTTGTGAGACAGCTCAGGGATTGTAATCCTCACATTGCAGATTAGGAAAACGAGCCTTGGAGAGGTAGAGAAACTTACTCCAGGAAACAAGGGAGCCAGGTTAGGACCCCGTTCTCCTGACTCTTGAGCTGCCTCCTGTGAGCTGGGAGAATGACCTCAGCTGAAGGTAGCAACTGGAAGTCATTTATCTTTGGATCCCAAATGCTACCTCAACAGCCTGGCATGAAGTAAATGTTCAGTAAATGTTTGATGCATCTATCAGTGAATGCATTAATTGATTAACTTATTAACTTGACCCATAGAGCATGGGGTAGGAATGATGGGGGCTGGCCACCTACTCTTTCTTCAAAATAAGGAAGCATGAGCCCTTACCAGCCTGGCTGGCTGTGGGCATCTCATTTCCTAGTTCTCATGTGCATCCTACTAGCCATGTGAGCAGATAGAGTCCAAGTACAGAGAGGCCCCTGATGGCCAGGAAATGGCAGGCAGAGCTAGGTCCGTGCGTACGGCTCAGTCTCCTGAGAACTCAGCCCAGGAGCCAGGAGTGCTTCCTCAGGGGACAGTGAAAGGTCTACTGGGAAAGACGCGTGACCAGGACCCTTCACTTGGCTCCTTCAGCCTTGAAAGTGGTTCAGCTCAGTAAACGCTTCATTCATTGCCAACAGACCTGTGCCAAGAGCACGTACTTGCGCTCATCACTTTGGAAGTCAGTCTGCCCCGCCAGAGTGGGCACTCCAAAGGCAGGCTCTAAACCCCACCCGCCTCCCATGCCTGGCAGCACAGGGATTGGGAAGAGTTGGGAAGGAAGGATGTCAAGGGGGAAAGACGGCCTGTCCCTTGTCCCCAAGGCTCACTATGTTTTGATAGTGAAGACGGACATCCTCCTAAATAACAAATTCCAGAGCACAGCTGTCTCACAGATACAGGAGCAAGTGACCAGGTGACAGGATGAGAAAACTGGAGTCAGGGCGGTGGGATGGGGGAGAGATCTCAAGGGGCTCCCAGAGGATTTGAGCCTGACTTCCAAGGAAGGAAAGAACGATAGCTGGCTGCCATGAGGGGAAGAGTTCATAGGTAGAGGGCAGCATGGGCACAAAGGTTTGGCGGCAGGAGACGGCAGGTGTGCAAGTCACAGTGACACTGCGTATAATGTATTTGAGAAAAGAAAATGGAGGTGAGGAAGACTAGATCACCACGGGTGTCAGGAGGTGAAGGGCTATATCTACCTCCTCCAGTCCTGTGCTTTTCAGACCCCAATGTTGTGGAAGTCACCTACGGGTCTAATCGCAGGTTCTGATTGAGTGGGTCTCAGGTGGAGCCTGAGATTCTGAATTTTGGGCAAGTTCCCGGGTGATGCTGATGCCACTAATCTGTGGACCACACTTTGAGTAGCAAGACTTCAAGGACAGAGCCATTGAAGGTTTTGAGCAAGAACATGACTATAGTCTGATTTTCTTTTTAGAAAAATTGTCCCGAAGGCCGTGAAGAAGCTTCAGCAGGGTAGAAGAATACAGGCAGGATGACAGATTTATTTTTTCTGTATCTCCAACACCTAGAATGATGATCTGGGTCATAACAGATAATCAATAGATATATGTAAAAGGAATAAATGAGTCATCTGTGATAGACTTTTTAAATGAGCAAGCAGTAAGAATGAATGAGTCAAGTTATCCCAAACTGGTAAGCCAATATTACATAAATCACTCATTCGGGCCAGTCTAAATTGAGAATATGTCTTAAGGCAGTGCTTTTCTAACTTGGTTTTAGACAAAGATCTGATTGCTTCCATGAAATTCTAAATGGAGCCCCAATATGTGAGTCACATAAAAAATAGTTAAGTGCCCAGGTTGGCCCAGGGTAGGAGCTCTGGAACTTGACAGCCTAACCCTTCCCCGTTCTCCCCAATGCCAAAGGCAGATTCCCACTGCAGCCTCCAGACCTTCACAAGCACCAGTTGCCCCCAAAAGCCAGCTGTGCTCCCTCCCTGCCCCTGGCAGGCTGAGGCAGCCCTTCTGTAGAATCTTGGGTGGGGATTTTCTGTTTCTTACTCAATTTCCCCCACTAGACAGTGAAGTCCTACAAGATAGGGCCGTAAGAGACCCATCTTGGTATCCTTATGGCCAGCATAGAACCTGGGTCAAAGGAGCCATTTAGGAAAGAATAATGGGCATGCAAGTCCCAAGGACAGGGCATGAGTTCCCAGAACCCCAAACACATTACCCCTTCTCTCTCAAGCAGCAAAGGTAGTGTGGGTGGTAGACGCATGCAGGGGATGGAGTTGAGATTTTTAGAGTATAACAGTTTAGGGTTCATATTCCAGCTCACACACTTATTGACCACGTAACTTTGGGTAAGTCCTGAGTGCCTCTGGGCCTTGGCTTCTCATCAGTAAAAGACATATAACAAATCGTCCCTTCGGAGGGATGCAATGCAAACCAAGGGAGTTACCAGATGCAAGCTGTGCTTTCTAAGCAGCCCTCTTCACACACTGCTGTCGCCAGCTCACAGCCTGCCTTGCTTCTGCGTGAGTGTCTGCATGTTGCATTTAAGCAGGAAGCATCAGTCACGCTGACAAATCTCTGTGTCCCCAGGGGGTGTTCCTAACCAGTTAGAGGTTTGGCATTTATTCTCAACTGCTTGTTGTTGTACTTTTCAAATAGCCAAGTATTTAAATATCGCCAGCCTGATTGCTCCTGCAGATCTGTAGCCCTGGTCCTGCACCAGGGAAATCCTCTCGCAGGCAGGTGTCGCGGGTGGCAGCTGCAGCCTGGTGGCAGGGACACTGGGCATCAGGTTACTGGGATCAAGTCCAGCTCTGCTCCTTGCTAGCTGAGGGAACTTGGGCAAGTTGCTTCACCTCCTAGAGGCTTAATTTCCTCAATAAGAATAACAGATATCTATGTAGTGCTTAATGGTTTCAAACCCACCTCGACCTGCTCATGTGACAGTCTCAAGCTCTCTGTAAGCAGCTGATCTTTATCACCTCCATGGGATAGCTCAAAAATTGTGGCTCTCTAACTGGGGCTTTGAATCCCAGCTCCCTTAAAAAACGGTGTGACTTTGGGCAAATCCTTGCCCCCTCTGATCCTCAGTTTATATAAAATGGCAACAATATGGTAGGCAAGTATTGCTGGACACCTACTGGGTGCCCAGTGAAAGAAAGCCACTGTTTGGACTCGTTATTTGTATATTATTGTCATTTGCCTAGGATCACAAAGCGAAAGTCAGCACTCCTGAGCCAGACGCCACGCTCCGGCCTGCTGCCCTGCTTCCCTGCTGCAGTGGGATGTGAAACCTACTTCTCAGGGTCAGCTGGGGTAGTATGGTTGGCAGTGCTGTGTGAACTGTGAAGTTCCAGGTCCAGGTAAGGCCCCAGGCCTGTCTCTCCGGTGACAGAAATCCAATTGCTTGTCATAGACTGGATTTTAAGCCTGGACCCTTTTTAGGTCATGCTAGAAATCATTCTCCAGGCCCTACTCGTTTTCTTCTTAGCTCAAGGCTCTGACTTAAATGCCCTTTTCCTACACATATGGAATGGGAAGAGAAGGAAAGCCAACAGGCCCCTTCCTGCTTCATCAGGCTGAAGGTGGGCACACCTTGGGAAGGCTGAGGCAAAGCGGGCTGGTTGCCAGCCATCCGGCCTGTTATGTGGGGCCTGGCCCTCTTGGGGGCTAATCCTGTTTTGTGCTGCTCCCTTGGAGCAGGCACAGAGCCTAAGCCAATTAAAACCCTCCCTTTGAAGGCGGTTCAGGTTTCCCAGAGAGCACAGGCCTGCCCAGTGACCCGAGGCAATTGCTTTGGGGCCTGCCCTCCTGTCCTCCCTGCCGGCCGGAGCTGGAGGAGGACCAGCGCTTTGTCTGGGAAGGCCCCGTCACATTCTCCCTCTTCAGGCCCCAAGATGACAGTGTGGGTCCTCCGAAGAGGCAGGGTGGCAGGGATATAAATGACTGCCTGTCTTACAGATGAGGAAAGAGAGGCCCAAGATAACTCGCCCATGGCGCACACCTAGTAAATGTGGGGTTGAGATTCAAAGTGGCATATGCCAGCTCAAAACTGGTGCCCTTTTTCTCTTTCCAAGACAAGAACCAAACCCTTGTCACCTTGAATTCCAGCACAAATGGGGCATATAAATATTTGTTCAGTGATTAAATGAACGAATAAATAATGCTGAACAGGGACATTCATCTTAATGCAATAGTATGAGTGAACCGGAGAGACCCGGAACTGCATCTGGGCCACAGTGAATACCTGCTAATAACAATAGTGACAATAGCAGTGATAATAAATAATGGAGTGCTAAGCCTGTTTTCTGAGCTTTGCATGTAATAACTCATGCGGTCCTCCCACCAACCCCATCAAGTAGGTAGAATATTATCTCCACGTTGCAGAGGAGGTGGCGGCATGGAGAGGCGACTCCCTCCTGGCTCACAGCTGGGGCGGACAGAGCTAGGAGCTGAACCCTAGCTGTCTGACTACAGACGGATGCTCTTGGCCACCACGCATTTCTTTCTCTTGAACTCCTGGCCTCAAGTGATCCTTCCACCTCAGCCTCCCAAAGTGCTGGGATTGCAGGCATGAGCCACCATGCCCAGCCAACTAATGGGAATGTCCTATTATAGGAATGGAATGTCCTCCTCTGTCAGGTGGCAAAGGTGATACTCTTCACCCTGCCTGGCTCCCTGCACTGTGGAGTCCCAGTGATGCTTGAGACATGAAGGGGCTTTCCATCAGAAGCCCCACGCTAGACAAACCTGGGTAGCTGCTGGCTGGTAGGGGCTAGGCTGGGCCCTTGACACCGTAACCCTCTGGGCTCCTGTGGAGCCCAAACAGAGACCCTGCAGAGACCAAACACTCCCACTCCACCCCCTGTGCTGTCTGGAGTAGCCACCACGCCTGGTACCGCTGACAACTGAGATGAACAACCCACCAAGTGAAACTATTGTAGTGACAGGCAGACTTCCTTAATGAAAACAAATGCAGGGCCCCGGTCAAGAGAACAAAGTGAGGATCTGGCCCGGGGAAGCCAGACTGCAGTGACCCAGGTGTAACATTAGCCAGCTGAGGGGCCAAGGGCCAGCGCTTCCCCACGGAGAGGACAGGCTTAGTGCCCTCCTGGAAAGCAGAGAGGCAGCCGCGGCCCCCAGGGGAGGCTCTGCTCAGCCACCAGCGCCAGCTGCAGTGCTGTGCCGCCTGGGGTTTGTGGAGGAGTGCAGTGTCTGTCTTCTGCACCCGGTGGCTGCTGGGAAGGTAAACAGAGCCTCCTCAGCTAGAGTCGGGGGCTCCCCCCACGCGGAGTGATTAAGGACATTCTGAGAATGTCACCTCTGAGCAGCAGGAAGGTCCCAGTCAGGAGGAGGGGGCATCCGAAACAGAAGAATGCAGAGCTTAGAGCTCACATCCACTGATCTCCCGCTAAGGAACATGCGGCCAGGCCCAGGGCCCAGGGCAGACCTCCTCAGCGTTCCTGTATTTTCTGGGTGGTTTTGTGTTTGATTTGGAAACCCCGTGGGGATTTGGGGCTGGATGGTACAAGTTCACGTGGGACTTGTGCTAACAGGGATCTCTGATCCTAGCAATGGGGTTCACACTGCAGCATGTTTCTGCTCCAGCTGGGAGTTTGGTTTGATCAGAATCCTCTTAGCACGGGGATTGGCATTCCTTAAACATGTGGAATTCATCCACCAGCATTCCCTCCTAACTGTGGGATAGTTAATCATTTCCTTGTCCGCCTCACCCTCGGGATGCATGGAAAATTTAAGGGCAGACCTTTGCACTTAGAGTCAAAAGAACTGGGCTTCATCTGAGTCCTGGTTCCTGCCTCTTGATAGCTGCGTGACTTTGAAACAAGACACTTTGCCTCTCTGAACTTCAGGTCCTGTATCTAATACAGGATCATAACACAGCTACTCAGAGGTGTTCGTTCATTTATTCAGTTAGGCTCTATTCATTAAGTGCCTACTATTTATAGGCTGGAAGCTTGGGATTCCATGTTCAACAAGATGGACACAGTCCCCACCTTCATAGAGGTTGAAGCAGATAATTAAGCAACTACTTAAATACAAATATAATATAAATATAATGTTTATAAGTTCCCAAAAAGAGAGGTTCAGGGTGGTAGATTAAATCATACAAAGATATTTATAAGTCATGAAATACTGTTAAAACATTAGGCACTATCTTTATTATCTTCATAACATTTCCTCTTATTTTTTAAGGTACTGTAATGATTTGAGTCTCAGTTTCTTCATCTATAATATGGAGATTATAATAATACCCATATCAGCTAACCTTTGCAGTGTAACATACCACTCCAAAATGTAGTGGCTTACAATGATCCTTTGTTGGTTCCTGCTTCTGAGAGTCAGTAATTTGGGCTGGGCGAAGCTAGGTGGTTCAGGTAGTGTCCTCTGGGCTCACCTCGTGACTGCAGTCTACTAGGAGCTGGTGGGCTCAGCCCTGTGTCTCCAGCAATAAGCAGGCCAGCCTGGGCCTCTCTGCATGATGGCTGTTTACCAAAAGCAGCAGCAGAAGGCAAGCCCAAATGCTCAAGGATTTTTCATGCCTCTCATTCAAGTTCTCTAATATCCCCTTAGCCCATTGGCCAATGCAATTCACAAGGCTGGCCCCAGAGCCAGTGTAGGGGACTACACAAGGGTTTGGATACAGGGAGGTGTGATTCCTCAGGAGCCATTGCTATAGTAATGTACCATTGTGCCCAACTTCCAGAGGTGTCCTGAGGATTTAGTAATAAGTATGTGATGTCGCACTTGTGGTGTTTATATTAACATAGGTGCCTGCACATAGTAGATGCTTAGAATTGGTAGGTAAATGTGAATCTGAGCAACTTGCTGTGTGATTGGGGAAAAAAGACATGACATAGGAAAGAAGTAGCAAGTGATTGGCCAAAACAGAACGTTAAGCGTGGCATTGTAGCTGGAAATCATAAGATGCTGGAGCAGTGTCTGATAATAAGACTGCATCAGACTCTTCAATTTCCAACCCTGGTATTCTAAAAAGTGACATTGACTAAAAGAAACTTTTTCAGAGAAGAATGGCCAGGATGGGGCAAGGTGGATGAGAACTTAATCAGAGGAAGGCATGGAAATATTTTTCCTGGATAATATGCAACGTTTATACCTATCGTTTACTGAGTCTTCATTACGGGCCAAGCATAGAATTAAGCATTTCCTTGGATCACCTCAGTTAAGCCTCCATACGGCCCTGTAAGATGGTAGACACTGTTTCCGTTTTACAGATGAGGATACTGAAGCTCAGAAAGTTTATTTGTTCAACATTACACAGGAAGTATGTAATAGGTTCAAGGTCCAAATTCAGGTCTACCCGATTCAAAAAAATCTGGTTTTTTTGATTAAAATTTTTTAGGTAATTATAATTCACATTAAATTATAAGAAATAATACAAAGATAGCCTGTGTACCCTTTACCCAGTTTCCCCCAATAATAACATTTTGCAAAACTGTAGTAAGAGAGCAGATATCACAACTAGGATACTGACATGGATACAATCAACTCATCTTATTCAGATTTCCCACTTGACTTGTATTTACTTGAGGGAGTGTGTGTGCATGTGTGTGTCTACTTCTATACTATTGTATCACAATGCAGGTTAATATTAATATATCCGGTCAAGACAGTGGACATTTCCCACCATAAGTTTCCCTCACATTGCCCTGGTAGAGCCCCACCCACCTCCTTCTCACCCCTGCCCCAGCCCTAAGCCTTGGCCACCACCAATCTGTTCTCCATGTCTGAAGTTTTGTTATTTCAAAAATGTTATATAAATGGAATCATATAGTGTGGAATCTTTTGCAGTTGTTTTTCCCACTCGGCGTAATTCCCTGGTGACTTGTTGTATTGTTATTAGTTCATTCTTTTTTTTATCACTGAGTAGTATTCCATGGTATTCTACCATTTATTTCACTATTCACCTGTTGAAGGACATCTGGGTTGTTTCCAGTTCTCGGCTGTTATGTGTAAAGCTTCTGTGAACATCATCACACAGCTTTTTGCATGAACATAAGCTTTCATTTCTGAGGGATAAATACCCAAGAGTGCAATTTCTAGGTTGGACAATAATTGCATATTTAGTTTTCTAAGAAACTGCCAAACGGTTTTCTAGATGGGCTCTACCATTTTATATTCTTACCAGCAATGCATGGGTGATCCAGTTTCTCTGCATCCTTGCCAGCATTTAGAGTTCTCACTATTTTTTTATTTGAATCATCTTAATAGGTGTGTGGTGATAGCTCATTGTGGTTTTAATTTGAATTTCCCTTGTGGCTAATTATGTTGAACATCTTTTCGTGTGCTTATTGGCCATTTATATATCCTCTTTGGTGAAATATCTGATCGTATCTTTTGGCCATTTTCTAATTAGAGTGTTTGTTTCCCACTGTTGAGTCTTGAGAGTTCCTTATATACTCTAGATGCTGGGCCTTCCTTTGTTGATATGTGGTTTGCAAAAATTTTCTTCCACCTGTGGCTAGTCTTTTAATAGAGTCTTTTGCAGGGCACAAATTTTCAGTTTTGGTGAGATCCAATTTATCAATTTTTCCTTTTCTGATGTAAAGCCTGTGTTTCTACCACTGTGCTCTACTGCTTCCTGAAGCCTAGAGAAGAAAGGTCTTGGTCTGAGGAGGAGGACTTAGGTTCGTTTGTAAGTTCTGAGGCATAGAGTTAGGGCCAGTGGGAAGGCTCTGGAAGGAAGCAAGTTTCAGCTCACTATCAAAGTGAATCACCTAAGGCCAAACTTAGAGGATGAAATGTGTTACATTTTGGAGTAAGCTCCCCACCCTCAGAGATCAAGCAAGGGCTGGCTCATGTCCTTGTGGACTCACAGAAGGGATCCAGGCATCAGATGGGGCTTGAGCAAAACTATATCCTTCATGTTCCCTTCTAACTGAGAAGTCAGGAGAGTGGTCTTTGAATTATCCCTGCCCGAATTGGAGTGTCTAACAAATATACCCCCAGATACTGTCCAGGTTGAGAAATTTATAAAGGCTTTCAGTGACAGCTTGAGCCAGACTCAACAGGAAGTGGCCAGCTAAAGCCACAAGGTCTGCAGTGACTGTGTCCATGGGTAGAACACACAGAGACCAAAGGCTTTTGAGGACCCAATCTTGGGGGCTGTGGCTTATTCCTGGATCCCAATAGCCCATCTTGATGGCCTGCTGCATGCTACCCACCCCATCTCTGCCCCAGAAGCTTCTTCTGCATCTGACTGCCCCGGAGAATCCCTTTCTTTACTGCACTTATGAGATTTAATTACCCACAGCGAAGTCATTTGAGGGCTTGGATGAAAGGAATGGGAGCGGTGCGAGGCTTGACTAGGCATGTAGAACTCTGGGCACAATTAGCTCCATGAGAGACTGGCCCTGCCTTTATCTCTCTCCAGTTCTGTGTGACTTACAGTGGCTAATTATTGAAATAAAAGTTGCCTGGCCACCCAGATGCTGGAAAGAGAGCCCTAATATCTATTAAATCAGCCTTTAATTAGTAGAAATGGAGGCAGCTTCAGGCAGTTAGGGTTTTCCTATCATTATGGGCCTTTTTCTCCTCCTCTTTGAGGCTTGGGTACCCAGAGTTGTCAGTGAAATTCTGCCAAAGCCACTTCTCTCTACCTTGCTTTCTATGTGACATACTTTTCTGAGACGCCTTTGCTAACCAGCCTTGTCTGCTGTGAGGATCCCTCTTAGCACCTCTCCATGGAGCTTTGCAATCCTTGCACCTTACGGAACTCCTGGCCCTAGCCAGAGTACCTTAAATTCCTGTGTGTGCATGCATGCGTGTGTGTGTGTGTGTGCGCGCGCGTGTGTACATGTGCATGTGTTCTGGGTCATCAGGGCAGTCCTCAGGCATAGATTAAGTATGACACCCTACACCACCCCATTTTGCAGAAGAGAAAACTGAGGCCATGGAAGGACATATGATGCGGCTGACAGCTTCTGGCTCTTCACTTTTTGGGATGAGGCTGACAGCTGGTCACAGCCTCCCAAACCTTGCTCCCTCCTCTCTAAAAATACAGAGTCCTGAGCAGCTTGAGGAGGGAGCAATCAATTGCCACAATCGAGGGTGCTTATGGGGGGTTGAGGGAAGTGGATTTGCTCTGAAGAGAAAGAGCAACTTAGAGGACACCGAGGGGAAGGGCTGGGCCCATAAAGGGGAGGGTTTCCGGCTTTGGGCCTCTCACCAGGCAAAGAGAAAATCAGAGAGTTTGCAGCCACAAGCACCATGGAGGTAGCATATGGAGAGCTGTATATTTTTATTCACTTTGCTTCAATCCAGTATATCCTGGATGCACCTCTAGGCTGTTCTCAGCATTAGGATGGATCAAGATGTAGGACCCACCAAAGAAGTTATTGGTCTAGGGGACCAATAACTGGGGATTTTTGCAGCTGGAGATTTTTTTCCTAATAGATGAAGAAATCGAGGCACAGAGTGATGAAGGGACTTGCCCCCGGACACCCCTGCTTCTCTAAGAGGCCATGTGAGCACCAGATGAGGGAGGCAAGGCCTGTTTCGAGGTCACTTTCAAACCCCTATTGTGTGGTGTCCAGTCATCATGAGCTGAGGGACAGCCTGGGTCACAGTAACTGAGGAGAAAATGCCGGTGGGGGTGTGTGTGATGAAAATGGGAAGTTTCTCTCTCTGGGTCTGTCCTGCTTCTGCCCCACCAAGAATGTTGGAACCTGTGTCAGCCCCTAAGGGCTCTGAGCCCACACCCGCTGGGCAGCAGTTCTGAGCCTGATCCAGTTCCATCTCAAGCTCCACAGCAAGAGGCCTGGTGAATAGGGTCACCTTAGAGCCTTCCCTTTCTGCACAACCACAGCAGCGGCTGGGAGCCTCTAAGTGTGTGTGCACTTGCCTGCACGCACGTACACACGCATGCACACACATATACACCCCACCCCCAAGAACAGCAGCCTGCTTCATCCTGTCTTCCCAGCAGAGACCACTGGAGAGACTAATTATGACCTCTTGATTTGTATCCGTTCTGCCTGTGATGCCATCAGTGCCGGGTGTGCCCAGGGCATAGATGGCACACGCCCTGACCTGGAATTTTGTAAGACAAGAAGCTAGTGTGCACACAAAGTATCTCCACATTCCATATAGCAGCCCTAGGAACTGCAGGATCCTCATCCCCATTTCTCAGATAAGGAAACTGAGGCTCAAGTGAAGAAGTGATTATCTGTGATCACATCACACCTAAGGATCACAGTAGGGATTCTAACCAAGTGTGTGTCTCTTTTTAAATTCCACATATATC
>CAUYRT010091552.1:0-14771 GCA_963574885.1 Lepilemur ruficaudatus | reverse complement strand
GTGCTGATATTCAATTTTCCCAACACCATTTATTGAAGAGACTATCTTTCCCTATTGCACCCACCTCCATTTTCTACCTTCACTGGGATTTTCCTTTGGTGAATAATCAGCCAATACTATTGGGTAGCACCTATTTGGTTTGGGATTGGGTAGGATTTACTCTACCCTGGCTCCAGAATTGGGCTGTAATCTAATACAATCAACTTTAATTAGGTTTTTGCATGGTGATTGGTAAATAAATGGTCATTAACACTGGTTCAAGCCAATCAATACATGATATTGTCTTAGTCACAGTGATTAGATATGAAAATGGAATTTAAACTACATTGGCCCATCAGCACTATTAATAAGTCCAGGGTTTGTTTTTGTAATAGTCTCTCTTTCTTTCTCTCTCAATAATTTCTCTTTCCATACTCCCTGACACTCACTTTCTCTTCTAAAAGCTGTTGATAGCTATGCTATGATATATAATGAGCAGTTCTTAGCCACCCTCTCAAAAAAAGGTGCTGCAGAAAGTTAACATCCAGAAAGAAATCAAGACCTTATTAATACTTCTGAACTACTAGATCAAACCATCATACCTACCTCCTTATATTTGTACTTACTATTTAAATAAACCAATAACTTCTGTTATTCAAATCAATTTGAGTTCAATTTTCAGTTGTGTGAAACTGAAACCATCAAAATGAATAGTGGATGCAATGTGATTTAGGGGAAAAGAATTTCTTATTATTGGAGATAAGCAGACCCTGATTCTACTCCAGCACCCGATTGTGTGATCTTGGGGCTGTCTTTCTGCCTTTCCATACTACATTTCATTAGCTGTAAATTTTGTAATCTAGTATGTGCCTTGCTTCATATTACATAGTATTGTGAGCATCACATGAAATAATGATTCTTGAGTGAGGAAAACCTTAAAACTCTGTGCGATTGAATTATAGGTGATATTATTACTATCAGAAGATCTTGCAGCCATCAACATGCTTATTATAGCATATTGCTTCCTTCTTTTTTCTGAATTGCAAGTGACAGGAATAATTCATCAGGATTTGCACTTTTACAAAACACTTGATGAAAACAAGAGTGGAAGTTTCTAAAGCAAAGCAGATTTTATTAGGCTGCTTAATATGACTATTTATAGCCAAATTGTTTCCCAATTGACTTTGCAATGCTCATTTGTGACTCATAATTCTTAGTGAATAATTGCAATTATCATCTGCTTAATGAGACAATAATTCCCTCTCTTTCTTTCCCTATCTTTATTTTCCTTTTGGTAAAACCTTGCATTCAGTGCTGTGTATGTCACAGAAAGTTGGTCCATCAGGGAGCTGAATACCTACCAAATACCCAGGATGCCAGGCCCCAAGACGAGAAGAAAAGCTCCAAGTGTGAAGCAGAGCGACACATACAAACTAGTCTGTAAGTGATCATCCTTATTTCAGACAAATACAAAAACCAAATTTTTATGATTGAGCTGGGTATATGTGGTGTACTTATGTGTGCATATGTCATAGACATATAAAATACTTTTTGAGAAAAACCTAAATAAGATAAGTAAATAGGCTCAATCCACTTTATTATCATGGTGGTTGTGTCTATTTGGACTTTCCTGGAGGCAATCCATTTAACCCAGACCCAGGGCCCTCTAGTTATCCTATGGGAATTACGTATCAATCTGTCCTGATGGCCCCATATGTGAGAATCAAGCTATCTTCTGGTAGGGCATACTCATTCATAGAGCTCCTGCAGGGTGGTATTTGGAGCCTGAGATTTGAACTGAGTAAGATTTCAATTTGGGTCCTGATACCCCCCAACATTATAGAGCCAGCAGGTATTAAAGAGCCTCATCTCTCCAAAGTACAATTCCTCTGAATTTATAATGGTAATAATCCAGCCATCCTCTTCATGGGTTGTTTGGATGATTAAATGAGATAAATAGTATAAAGCACTTTGCACCCCTGACACATAGAAATTGTTCATATTGCCTGTTAACACCACTTATCCCTCACTGCACATCTCTTCAGTTCCTCATGTTTCCACAGAGAAGATACATCTGTTTCCCGGCTTCTTCTCCCAACCTGGAAAGAGAAAGGATTGGAGCTGTAACTTCTGGTCACTCTTTTCACCTCTCCTTCTCCTTCCCTTGGAAGACAGACAGGTGGCTCATCTAATAAAACCATGTTACCATTGAATGCCTCAGACTTAAAAAGTTTCTACCTTATCTCTTTCTTGCAGTCTCTCAGTCTTTTGTCTGAACCCCAAGGAATTTTGACAATAGACAAACACAGTTTTTTCCTTCCAGCATTTCTATCTACAGATGAGGAGCTAAGTCGGGTAGGCACCACACTGCAAGTATGACTATTTTTAAATCTGGGAGGAAAAAGTAAGAAACCTCTTTTAGCTTCAGCACCATGCCACAATCTCCAAATCTAATGTTTCTTTTACTAAAACTGGTAATTTAATCCCTATTTCACTCAGTTACATGTATATACACTCTGTCAGCCTGAACCCTGGAAAGGAATAGAAATGAGAGTCTTTGAACTTCATTGAACTTCACCCTGAGCTTCCAAAACACCTTTTAGAGATGTTAGACACAAGTTAGGTGCCATGTATATAAGTCTTGGTATATAAAAGGTTATGAATAAATTGTAGCTGTTATTATTCAACCACAGACTAACGAGCAGCAACCTTATGCAAGGCAATTTTGCTTACCTTTGTACCATCTTTAAACTGCTCTTGCCCTTGAGGTGCTTAGAGGCTATTGAAAAAAGTAAAATGAGTAAACAGTGGAGAACATGATAAATGCTGCAAGGAAAATGCAAGAAGAAAAGGCTGGCTGTGAGAAGGTTCCTGCGCTTACAGCTGGGGTGATCTGTGAAGGGCTAGAGTGGATGAAGTCCTGAGAATTGTGCAAGAATTAGATTTTCTGAAACTTGGTTAACAGAGACTAATAGAGCATGGGTTTTTTGTTTGTTTTTAAATAAATTTTATTGTATATGTTTGGGGTTTACAACATGATGTTATGGTTATGGTAAAATGGTTACTATAGTGAAACATATTAACATATCTATTGATATTATCTCACATAATTACTGTTCGCATATGACAAGAGCAGCTAAAATCTACTTATTTAACAAAAGTTCCTAATACCATACAATCCCGTCAATTATATGCTTGTGTTGTACATTAGATTTCTAGACTTCTTCATGCTACATATCTGTGACTTTGTATCTTACCCTTCCCATTGCCTCCCCTCCCCATCCCCTATGGTAAGTACTGCTTCATTTTCTATCTCTGTATTTTTGACCTTTCTTATTCTGTTAAGATTCTTCATGTAAGTGAAATAGCACAATATTTTTCTTCCTGTGCCTGGCTTATTTCACTAAGCATAATGTGAGCGTATGCTTTTCAATACATGGCCAGGAAAAGGAGGTGGTAGAGCTGACTGTAAGTATTTTGTCAAAGACCAATCGATGTCATAACTCATTCAGCTAAAATGCACTCAGCATCATTATCATACGCATGCCTTAAACAAAGTGATTATGCGTTTTTGTTCCTCTGTTTTTTGTCACTGAACAAAGGAATGTCATGGCCAGAGACATGATCTAAGAGAAATAAATGATCTATCAAGGAAACTAGGAGGACACCTTGAAATAGCCAGTGAAATGTCATTTTACTTTAGCCATAGACTGAATAGAGACACGGAGTCACAGGATGTAGAGCTGGAGGAGCTCTTTAGAAATTCTATTTTCAGCCTCCTCAGTACCTTTCATAGGTCATATTCTTTAGCACCATATCATTTCCAAGTAATCTTACTTCCATTACCTTATCTGAGCTTTTCAGCATCTATGGACTTTAGAGAGAGCACACTCCATCTCACAAACTTCATTTCACAGATAAGGAAACTGAGGTCTGGGCAGGCAAAATGATTAGTTCCACCTCCCAGAATGAGAATTTTCATTCTGTCTTTGTAGTACACTGTACTTGCTCTCTTCTTGGAGAGATCACATACATCTGGTTATGCTTCGAACAACCAGAAATTATTCTGGTTAATAGAATGGAATTATTCTAGCTGCATATAAAACAAAATGACAAAAAAGACATACATTTTGTAAGGGGAAATAAAATTATTGATTGTAGATTCTGAGAATGTGAAAACAGCTAGCATTTGTAGGAACCTTGCCAGGTGACAAGTAATGTTCAAAAATGTTATATAATATTACCTCGTTTAATCTATATCATTATTATTCTCTTTACATTGTGTTACTAAGAGGTTAAATAAGTTCTCTTAAGTCACAGTGCTAGCTATTGGCAGAATTAAGATTGGCTGACCTGCCTAACGCTAGAGACTTCATTCTGAATAAGTCATAATACTGTTCAATTTTTAAAATATAATTTAAATATGTTAAAAATAATAGAGATTCCAGAATTAAATCCATACATACACAAGTAACTAATTTTTCTACAATCCCTCCAAGAACATACAATGGGGAAAGAACAGTCTTTTCAGCAAAAGGTGCTGGGAAAACTGGATATCCACGCGCAAAAGGATGAAATTGGACCCTTATCTTACACCACACATAAAGGTAAATTCAAAATGGCTTAAAGATTTTAACATAGGGCTTAAAACAGTAAAACTCCTAGAAGAAAATAAACAGGAAAATCTTTTTTTGTATTTGTTTTCGCAATGATTTCTTTGGTATGATACCAAAAGCACACACACAGAAAAAGCAAAAATAGAAAAGTAGGATTATATCAAACTAAATATCCCCTGCATATCAAAGGAAACAATCAACAGAACAAAAAGGCAACCTGTGGAATGAAAGAAAATCTTTGGAAACCATAGATGTCATGAGGTGTTAATCTCCAAAATATGTAAGAAAATCCTATAACTCAGTAGCAAAGAAAAAAAAAAAGACTGATTTAAAAACGGACAAAAAACTTGATCAGACATTTCTCTAAAGAAAACGTACAAATGGCCAACAAATGATGTTCAAACAACGCTATCATCAGAGAAATGCAACAAAATAATCACAATATCACCCATACCTGTCAGGATGACAATTATTAGAAAAAACTAAAAGACAACAAATATTGTCAAGGTTGTAGAGAAATTTAAACCCTTCTATGTAGTTGGTAAGAATGTATAATGGTGCAACCTTTATGGAAAACAGTATGGAGCTTTCTCAAAAAATTATTCTTTTTTTTAAAAGGGGTCTTACACATTGATTGGCTTGTAGTTTTTTGCATGTTCCCCTACATTTTCTATAACTACACTACCCAGCAGAGGCTCTCAAATTGGGCAGTAGAGACACTACCACATTGTTCACTATATCCACTGATGAAATGAGAAGAAATGAACTTTAATTAAGCAGCACAGATTTTTGTCTATAATAATGGTAATGACGGATCATCTTTGGAATCTGAAGCACCAATAACATGCATAGGATACACACAGGTTCAAGTATGTGTGTATATATAGGTAAGAAAGTAGAAGCTAATGTCAAGAGACAATTCATGTAGTGTAGGCAATTTTGCCTACCGCTTTACTCATTACTCATAACTCATTTATGGCCCAGATTGAACCTGAGTTTGTAGATGGTAATCCTCTCTCAGTGTCCATTCCCTAGGGCCTCCTTCTACCTTACTTATCATTACACTATGTAAAGGTAAACATTTTATTTTATACAAACTGGCTTAAAAGAAAACTAATTACTACACATCTTCTCAAACAGTTTCTGTCCCAATATTGGAGAATAAAATCAATCACTGAGTTTCAAAAAATTTTTATTTGAAATAAAAGTTTCAGGAAGTTGCAAAGACACTTTAGCTACATCCAGTATATTTTTTACCCAGTTTCTCCCAGTGGTCACATCTTACATGATTATAGTGTGATATCAAAACCACAAATTTGACATAGGTATATGTGTCATTTTATGACATCTGAATATTTGTGTAACCATCACTGTGATCAAAATATGAAACTATTCCATGACTGCAAAGATATCTCTCATGCTACTTCTTTATAATTAGGCATTATGTTTAGGTTGTCCTAATCCCTGGTAACCACCAATCTGTTTTCCATATCTATAATTTTATCATTTTGAGAATGTTGCATAAATGGAATCATACAGTATGTGATCTTTTTAGATTGGCTTTTTTTAAAAAAGTCGATTGTGTCTTTAAAGTACATACAAGTTGTGTGTATGAGTGTCCATTGCTTTTTATTGCTAAGTAATGTTGCATGTTAACACTAATCACATGGCATTAACAAACCAGATGAACCACAGTTTAACTCTTTACCTAATGAGGAGCATTTTGGTTGTTTTAAGTTTTTGGCTATTATAAATAAAGCTGCTATGAACAATCATGCACAAATTTTTCTATGAACATAAATTTCCATCTCTATGAGATTAATGCCCAGAAATGTGATTGCTGGGTCATAGGGTAAATGGTTGTTTAATTATTTTTATTTAAAGAAATTGTCGAACTATTTTCCAGAGTAGCTATACCATTTTAAATTCCCACCAACAATGTATAAATGATCCAGTTTCTCCACATCATCACCAGCATTTGGTATTGTCATTTTATATATGATCCATTCTAATAGATATGTAGTGATATTTTATCATAGTCTTATTGCATTCACCTAATGGTTAGTGATATCAAACGTTTTTTTTATTGTACATCCTCTTTGGTGAAATATTTCCTCATGTCTTTTTTTCACTCAATTTCTAATTGAATTGTTTGTAGTTTTAATGTTGAGTTTTTGGAGGATATTTTAGTGTATATTTTAGATATGAATTCATTGTTAGATATGTTGTTTGCAAATATTTTCTCCCAGTGTGTAAGTTGTCTTTTAATCTTCTTAACATAATCTCTTTCAGGACAAAAGTTTTAACTTTTGATGTAGTCCAACTTATCATCCTTTTTTTTTTTGCATGAACTGTGCTTTTAGTGCCATATATAAGGATTTTTCACCAAGCTCTAATTCACAAAGATTTTCTCCTATGCAGTGCTTTAAAAAGTTTATACATTTAAATTTTACATTTCAATCTATGGTACATTTTGAGTTAGTTCCATATAAAGGGTGAGGCTTAGGTTGGAGATTTACTGTTATTATCATTATTATTATTATTATTATTGCCTATGGAGATCCAATTGATCCAACACCATTGTTTGAAAAGACTATCCTTCATCCAATGAATTATTTTGCACCTTTGTCAAATATCGGGTGGTCATACTTTTGTGACACCATTTCTTGGTTCTCTGTTTTGTTCATTGATCCATGTGCTTCTCTCTCCACCGATTCCATGAAGGCTTGATCACTGGAGCTATACAATAAGTACCAAAATTGGATAGAGGATTTCTCCCTTTTTATTCTTTTCTCTGCCCAGAATTGTTTTAGCTGTTCTAGTTCTCTTGTCTTTCCATATGTATTTGAGAGTAACCTTGTCATATCTACAAAAACTATTCTTGTATTTTGATAGAAATTGCTTTATACATGCATGTCAGTTTGAGAAGAATTGACATTTACACTTTGTTGAGTCTTCTAATCCATAAACATGATATATATATCCATTTTTGAAAACTTTTTTATTTCTTTCATCAATTTTGTTTTTTAGTTTTCACCATACAAGTACTATATGTATTTTGTTCATATAGTATGAAATATTCACATATTTCATTATATTAGTGATTGTATTTATTTATTTATTTTTATTTTTATTTCTTTTCCAAGAGATTGGCCTTTGATATTAGTGACTGTAAATGGTAATGTTTTTTTTTTTAATTTTAGTTTTCATATATATGTTCATTGTTAGTATCTAGAAATAAACTTGACTTTTGTATGTTGATCTCATATTCTAAGACCATGTTATCCTGTGCTGTCTCATATTCTGTGAACATCCATAACACAAGGAATTTTTTTTATAGATGCTTAGAAATTTTCTATTAATAAGTAAACAATCATGTCATCTGCAGATGATAATTTTATTTCTTCATTTCTGATCTACAAGTCTTTTATATATTTTTCTTACCTTATTACACTGACTATAAATTCCAGTACTACTTTGAATACTGAGCATCCTTGTGTTTTTCCCAAGGAAACTGTGATATTAGGTATCAAATTTTCATAGACGTCCTTGATCAAGTTGAGGAATCGCCTCTCTATTCCTAGTTTTCTGAAAGGCATGTGTGTGTGTATGTGTGTAAATGAATGTTGAATTTTTTCAGATGCTTTTTTCTGCACTCTTTGAGACAATCGTGTGGTTTTTCTTCTTTAGCTTTTTAATGCAGTGAATTACGTTGATGATTTTCAAATATTGAGCTAGCCTTGAATCACTGGAATAAACCCAATTGGTCACACAGTGTATATTTTTATGTATTGTTAATTCTGTTTGCTAATAATTTATTAAGAAATTTTGTATTATCCTCATGAGAAATATTGACTGTAGTTACCTTTTTCTGTACTATCTTTGTCTTATTTTGTTATCATAGTAATGCTGGTTTCAAACTATGAGTTGGGAAGTATTCCTTCTTCTATTTACTGTATTTTGTAGAATTGGTATTAATTCTTTAAATGTTTGGTAGAATGATCCAGTAGCACCATGTAGGCCTGGAGATTTCTTTCTCAAGAGGTTTGTGTTAAAATTTCTTAATAGTTATAGGACTATTCAACTTACCTATTTCATATTAGGTGAGTTGTGGCATTTTTTACTTTTTGAGGAATTGTTTCATTTAGTCTTAGATGGAAAATTTGTATGTAGAGCTCTTTGCAGTATTCATTCATTATCCCCTTGATGACTACAAGTGTAAAGTAATATCCTCTGTTTTATTACTGGTATTGGTAATTTGTGTCTTTATATCTTTAGATGAGAAATTGTTTTCACAACACACACAAAGAATAAACCACAAGGAAAAGGTTGATCTTGTTTATACACTAAAATGATATCCTGTCTGCATCCAAAAATTATAAAGTAAGTTGAAGAAAAAAACTACTGATTGTGTGAAGGTGTTTGCAATACATATCGCTAGTGAATATTAGTGTGCATTTCACAAAAAGTTGACACAAATAGTCAATACATACATAAAAATATTTCCCTTGTTACTCAGAAAAATTCAAATTAAATCAACAGGGATACAATTTTGTATATCCAGCAGACAGGCAAAAATGTTAAATCTGACAATATAAAATGTAAATGGTGATGAGGACCAATGTAAGCTATTATACACAGTTCATGAAAATACCAAGTGGTACAACTACTTCAAGAGCATTATTGGCAATATCCCATAAATTTAAAGATGTACATAGCCGAAAATCCATCCATTCCAAACCTTAGTATATTCTCTAGTGAAAAAAAATCTTACACTTAGGCCAAAGAATACCTTTATGGAAATATTTAGAACATCACTATAATTATATTTTAAAATTGAAAATATTGGCAGGAGAGTGGTGTGTATTACAGTGTACACATTTTCAAATATGAAGCTACTGGAGTATTATACAGCTCCTAAGATAAATGAGAGAGAGGTGCAAGTGTAGTAGTGGCTAAGTCTCATAACCCTAAAGTTTAGAGATAAAGCTTTGTTACTGAAGAACACTTGCAGAATGGCACATTAGAACATGCTAAAATGATAGTATATGCTGTTTATAGATAAATGCACTTATAGTAAAATATAACAATATTCCTGAGCATTGTTCAGAGTCAATTGCTCTGGTTATGGGGCTATGAGTGTGGAGTATCTATGGATAAGGATGTGTTCAGAAAGAGAATCCCATCAAGGCAGAATACATAAGAACAACTGCACCTGCTCCTGCTATAGCAGATTTTTAGGTCAAAATTGATTCTCATTATGCTTCTCCTCCACCACCCATTCCACATCCCCCTGACCCTTGACTATCACCCCACTGGTATAAATAGGTCACCCAGAGGTGAACATGACCTCCATCCTAAGGGGTCTTTGTTTTTGGTTATCATACCCTTCTCAGTTTTTGGTTGCTCTACTTGCACATTTTCCATTCTACTTGCTCTTTGGAACCTCTCAAGAGACACCTCAGAAAACCAGTGGTGCCAAGCATATTCTTGTCCGTCTCTAGTGTACATCAGTAGACTCTACCTTCTACAGAGATTCAGGATCAATTACCACCACCAAGATGCTGACTTCTTTTTTCTTTTCTTTTTTTTTAATTTCAAAATATGATACTACAGGGGTTCAAATGTTTTTGGTTACATGGATCACTTTTGTAATGCTTGAGTCAGGGCTGTAATTGTGCCCATCACCGAGACAGTGTTCACTGTACTCATTAAGTAGGTTTTCACCCATCTCCTCCTCCCCACTCCTCCTGCTTGATTTCCACTGAGTTTTACTTCCTTCTGTGCACATGTGTGCTCATCAGTTCCAGTTTAATAGCAAGTATATGTGGTGTTTGTTTTTCCATTCCTTAGATATGTCACTTTGGATAAGGGTCTTCAGTTCCATCCAAATTCTTGCAAAAGGCATTAATTCATCCTTTGTTATGACTGAGTAGTATTCCATAGCATACGTATACCACATTTTGTTAATTCACTCATGAATTGATGGGCACTTGGGTTGATGCCGTGTCTTTGCAGTTGTGAATTGTGCTGTAATAAACATTCGAGTGCAGGTGTCTTTTCGATGAAATTACTTCTTTTCCTTTGGGTAAATACCCAATAGTGAGATTGCTAGATTGAATGGTAGGTCTACTTTTAGTTCTTTGAGGAAGTTCCATACTGTTTTCCATAGAGATTGTACTAATTTGCAGCCCCACCAACAGTACATAAGCATTCCTTTCTCTTGCTTCCATGCCAGCATCAATTGTTTTTGGATTTTTTAATGAAAGCTGTTCCAACTGGGGTAAGTTGATATCTCATTGTGGTTTTAAGTTGTATAACTGGAGCAATGTGCTTGTCTACTAATTCTATCATCTGTGTCATTTCTGGGTCAGTTTTGATTGATAGATTTTTTTTTTTCTCCTCATTATGGTTTGTATTCTCTTGCCTCTTTTCATGACTGGTAATTTTTTATGAATTATGTGAATTTTACTTTGTTGGATGCTGGATATTGTATTTATTCAAATATTTTTAAGTTCATTCTGGAATATCACTGAGTTATTTGGAAAATATTTGATCCACTTGAGGATTGCTTTTAAGCTTTCCTTTTTTTTTTTTTGCATTTAAGCTTTCTTAAGTGGAATCAGAGCAGACTGTCTGGGGCTAATTTTACCATTATATTGGGACAGCACTCTTCTGAGTACTCTGACTAATGCTCTGTGTGTTATGAAAGGTTTCCACTTTGGATGGTTGGAACACCGACTCTTCCTTGACCTTTGTGAGCTTGTAGATATCTCTGCTTAATCTTTACTGGTTGTTCGTTCCCCAGCATTGTGTAGTTGTCTCCCATGCATGCTCTGATCGGTTCTCAACTGAAGCACTTGGCGGTGGGAGATGATGCCTCTGTATGAGCACCCTCCCCCCATGTAGAACTCTTCCTTTTGAATCTAATGGTCCCGGTTTTCTTGGAAACTCAACATTCATACTGAACTCAAGGAGATCAATAGTCTCCACCTGGATTGCCCTTCCCTGCCGCTTGGCCTGGAAATTCATTGCAGATGTGAACTCGGGGCCACGTATCAGTCTCACCTCATTTGTTGCTCCTCTTTCAGGGATCTTTGCACTGCACTGTCTGTTTTCCAACACTTGAAAAAAAAATCTTCATTATGTATGTTCTTCCAGTTTTTATTATTTAGCCAAGGCAGTTGGATAAATCCAGTCCCAGTGACTTTATCTTGGCTAGAAACCAGAATTGAATAATATTCTTTTCTTTTAAATATCCTTGAATTTTTTTTTTTTGGGCTGCTGTCTAGTTATTTCATAGCTGTTGTTTTATTGTGAATAAAAACTTGTTTTTTTGTATTATGCTCCTTGATTTGTTATTACTGGCATAAAAGAAGACTATTACGCTCAAATGCTACCTTTATATTTGAATAACTTACTGAATTAAACTCTCATTATTACACAGAATTTTGAAATGAAGTTCTTGATTACCTTGGGTAATAGTTAATATCATTTGCAGAACATAATATTGTTACTTATTTCCAACCATCTTATCTCACATTTCCTTTTTTCTTTATTTCATTGACAAGATTGTTGTTGTTGAATAATAGCAGTTTGGGGCAATTACACTATTGTATTTGATTTAAATTCCTATGATTCTAATATTTCATGAATAAACACGATGTTTGCTTTAGATTAAAGGAAGAAATCTTTTATTAAGTTAATGGAGTTTACTATTCCCAGCTTACTAAAAAAGGGAGAGTTTCATGAAACATTTTAACATGATTTGGATTGTCTTGTGCTCCTTCTCCTTTAGTCGTAACTATGAATTGTATTAATGGATTTTTCTAATGTAAAGCTCTGTTTAACTTCTTGGTGCATTTCCAAGAAATCATCATATATTATTGTTTTAAAGTATAATTGTATTGAATTTTATATTGCTCACCTAGAATATTTCCATGTATTTATGTTATATTGGTTTCTAAGTCTATTTCTCAAACTGAGACCCACGGACCTCAGCAGACCATAGATTTATTCTCATTACAAAACACTTTTGAATTGTGTTCCATTTTGCTGATATTTTAAATTATACACATCCAAGCATGATCTGGAAATATGTGTCAACACCTTACAACTGAGAACTTGTATCAGAGTCCAAGGCCCTAGTTTGCCTTTGTGCTAAAGATGGAGTTTTCACCAAGGATAGATTTTTAAAAATGACAAGGTGCATAGAAAACAGCAGGTAGAAAAAGTGAGAGAATTAAGTCATTTTTAAAGAACACATTAATATAGGTAGAAGCAGCCCAGCAGAATTTAATTATGACATTTAATAATGCATTAAAGATACATGTATATGCATGTGTGGGTCAGCGTCCTTAGCACTTCCTGTATATCCTGGGACACACAGAATTAAAAAATTAAAATCTTTACAAGAATTCTAATGTTCAGGCAGGAATGATAACCACAGATGTCGATTTTTGCCTTTATGTATACTAATTTATATAAATAAGTGTAGGTATAAATAAGCAAGAAAGATTTTGTCTGCCTCTATTCTAGCAATAAAAGGTAAAATACCATTTAATACATGCTTCATCTTACCACAAAGTTAATTTATTTTCATGCAAACTAGGCCTATCTACAAAATTGTTGCATGGCACCTGATTAAAATTGGTTTTTGAAGAGTACAAGATTGCTCATTAGCAGAGTTTTTAGAAAACTATGAGTTCCGATGATTTATAATTAGTAGACCAAACCTTGAAATTATTAGTAATTCTTTTAAAAATATATTTACATGAACAGGTGCTATGGTTTGAATGTTTGTATTTGCCCCAAAATGCATGTTAAAACTTAATCCCCAATGCGACAGTATTAAGAGGTAGGACTTTTAACAGGTAATTAAGTCAGGAAGGCTCTGCCCTCCTGAATAGGATTAATGACTTTATATAACAAAAGGGTTGGAGTGAATTAGCTAGACCCCTTTTTTGGCTTTTGCCTTACACCATGAGAGGACATAGCATTCATCTGTTTCAGTAGGACACAGGGACAAGGGACTATTCTGGAAGCCCAGATACCAGGATCTCATCAGACGCCAAACCTGCCAGTGCTTTGATCTTGGAGTTCCCAGTATCTAGACTGTGAGGAATAAATTTCTATTGTTTATAAATTACCCAGTCTTAAGTATTTTGGAATAACAGCAGAAATGGACTAAGAGAGGGGCATAGTCATTATCAGTATTTTCAAATTTAAAAACAGAGAAAATAAACCTTTCTTCTGTTAACTACTAAACCACTTACTTAATGTTATGGTTGAATTACATATCTAAGAATGTATTATTTTATATTTTATCTTTTTATGCATTTAATTTGTATGGGTTTAAGGTAAAACAGCCATAATTATTGAGTTTGTATCAATTTTTTGTTTGTGGGTGTGTATATATGTGTAATATATTAAATAAAATATAAAAATATTTTATACATTAAAATATGCACATATAATATATAAAATATAAATGAAATATAAAAATGAATATATTAAATAATATGTTAAATATATAAACAAAATTTCAGAAAGATTTATTTTCATTAAAAAAGTGTATATTAAAAATCTGAGAATATTTTTCTGTACTTTTTTGCTATATGCTATCTTTAACTTTGTTTTTAGCTCCTTTTTGACTGAGATGCTTTCTGAATTTTTATTCAGTTCTTATAACTTAAATAATAAAAGAATCAGCTCATCCTTGATGGTATAAGTTCTAGTTCTTTTGGGGGCAGGGTGCTAAAACTGTAACTGTCTCTAAGTTAGCTGTACGTTTATCCACTCAGGTATCTATCTTCCAATGTCAATATCTCCTCTAGATTTTCTAGCTTATTATTAAATATTTAGTACGTACTTACAATTTTTCAAAGAGCTCATGTATACTTAGTTTTATTTTCTTTATCATCCTTAGTGTTAGTACTTTATGTTCTCTTCCTCTTTTTCTCTCTCTCTTAACCATTTCTGGGAGATTGATCAAAATTATTTTGAATGATATAATCCATATCATTAATGTTTGCTTTGGATTTTTTTTTTCTTTTTTATTGGGGGAAAACTACAAAGCATTTACAGTATAATGTTTACAGTCACAATTTATAGTGAGCTGATTTCCCAAAATATATTACCACTCAAGTTGACTTATCTTGTTACATTTAAAAATCT
>CAUYRT010091551.1:0-54920 GCA_963574885.1 Lepilemur ruficaudatus | reverse complement strand
TGGACATTATTTTAATCTGAAGATATTAATAGAGGAATCAGTTTGACAGAGTAGGTTTTTGAATGTAACAAGATAAGTCAACTTGAGTGGTAATATATTTTGGGAAATCAGCTCACTACAAATTGTGACTGTAAACGTTGTTCTGTAAATGCTTTGTAGTTTTCCCCCAATAAAAAAAAAAAAAAGTACTCAAATGCATGCACACACATGTTCACAGCAACACTATTCACTATAACCAAAAAGTGGAAACAACATAGGATGTCCATAAACAGATGGATAAACAAATTGTGGTATACACATACAGTGGAATATTATTCAGTCATAAAAAGAAATGAAGTAATGACACATACAACATGGATAAACTTTGAAAACATTATGCCAAGTCAAAAAAGCCAGACACAAAAAGTCTATTATTCCATTTATATGAAATATTAATAGATAAATCCATAGAAACAGAATACAGATTGATAGAGTCAGAGGGTGGGGGAGGCAAGAATAGGGAATGAGACTGCTTAATGAGGATTTCATTTGGGGGAGATGAAAATGTTCTGGAAATAGAGGTGGTGATCATACAACACTGTCAATGTATTAAATGTCCCTGAACTGTTCACCTTAAAACAGCTTTATGTTATGTGAACTGCACCTCAATAAAAAAAATTTTTTTAAAGCTAATAAAAATGGTTACCTGTGGAAGGAGGGGGCAAATGGGTTGAAGGAACAAGCAAAACTCCTGTGTATACATTCCTACAGTTTGACCTTTGAATCCTATAAATACATTTACAAAGCAGTCAAAAAAAATTAACCAGTCCACATTCACTTTATCAAACTTAGGTTTAAGAAATAACTTTGTTTGTCACAACATGAAGAATGTTTCTTTAGAAAGTAACTTCAGATATGTTGTTTACAATATCTTTACCTGTTTTTTAAAAAGCAGCATGGCTTGTCATTCACGTAAATGATTATTTTAAGCACCAACCAAATAAGCCTTTGAGTTCTCAGAACAGTAACACATGTTTCGATACAGTCTCACCTGACTCACATTCCTGGGCTGAGTTTCCAGGGCCAGTAGAAGAACAAGCCAAAGCTCATTGCTCACAGGCCGACCACCCAGGACTCTGTCATTAGTACGGTGCTCTAAGAAATCAATTCGAATTAAAAGACTCAGGAAAACCAAAGAGGACTTTCTAATTCACTTTTACTTTGATTTTGAGGCTTCTATCTAAGCAATCTGTCAAAAAAAAAAAAAAAAAACCTCCACTGTTATCATCTTGCTTCTGAATTTTTTAAAGGAATATTTAGTTTCAAAAAGACTTTCTCACACATGACAAACACACTTAATAGTTTTCATTTCAAGAGCCTTCAGTTGATAAGCCCCGAAATATCTTAAAATTTTAGGACTAGAAAATATCCATAAATCTTATGCTGTATAGCAAAAGTTAAGTTTCAGAAGAAAAATACAGAAACTTCAAGAGCTTTCTGATGGCAGTCTACAGGCAACATCCAACTTTTAATCAAGCACAAGGTTTAAATTAAGATTGCTGAGTCCTGGCTGATTTTTCTTTTTTAAGCCACACTTTTCCTGACAGTACCAATGTACTAATTTCTCTAATTCCTGAGATCTACTAAAATCATTATACTTTTTGTCAAGCTTAACGCTATATATAACGTTTGGTCTCATTCTATAAGCAGCAAAAGATATATGACAGATCTTGCAGTATTTTTTAACAAAGACTAGTAATTGAACAAATCCCATACATTAAGTAGGACTTATTCTGGGATGGCTGTAATTAGTATTAAATACAGCAATTGCTTAAAATATAAGATCTTTGACTAAAATCTACAAGCACCACGAACTAGCACCAGAGATGAATTTAGTTTGATTTCTGATGATTAATATTTGTAAAGAAAAATTAGGCAAAATCCTTCAGTCTTTAGGGTTTTCATAGAGAATAGTTTTTTAAAAGAAACTCTGACATTGAAATACACAATTCTGATATTAAACAGCAATTTACAGTAACATGAGTTTTATTCCATATAATATAAAAATACTTCAACTTGTAGCTTTCTCCAGAGTTCAAAGTATGTGTAATGTGAGAAATTAAGGACAAGCGAAGGGAAAAAAAAACAGAAAAAAACTGTAATTGCAAAGGAGGGCAAAGATGTCTGGAAATTAGAATCAGGTCTCTAGAAGGCCTAACTCCAGTGCATGCGGGGAAGGAAGTAGGGAGGAGAAGCAGGGAGAGGAAGGGAGGCAGACGCATGTATGGAGCCAAATCATCTGGAGCTTGGTAAACCCACACATGAGAATAGAATGGGGGTAGGGGGAATAAATCAGGAAGAACTATTTCAAAAGGCCCAAAGATCTGTGATTCTGCTACACCATATCCCTCCACCACTTCTGAGCAATTCTATTACGCAAAGTGAAATTCATTTTCTTGCTTTCTCAGAAAGCTCTGGTACATAGTCAAGCTGTCATCTCTACATGTTCAAATTTTCAGAAAAATAAATGGAAAAAAAAACATTAAGAATGAATTAGAGTTAGGCAAATGGAAGAGTAATCTGTATTTTTTAATATAAAGAAGAATAACAAAAGTGAAATCCTTAAACAGAATATTTCAAATTTTAAGTGCTATATTTCTACTAGTTTCACAGTGGTACAGCAGAAAAGGTATTTGAGTTAGCAATAAACAGACCATGAACATGCAGGCCATCACTAGGAACCTTGGGAGAGAATAACAGATCCTTCCACACCACAACAGCATGCAATGAGTAGACACTCAAAAGAGATAAAAACATTAATATTACCAAACAGTAAACAGATGTATCATATAAATCAGGTCAAGAATTTAGAGAGCATACTTGAGAGTAAAAGAAACCTCTAAAAGGTAAACCAGCTTGGCTAGGCAACACTGGCCATGGGTATAGGTGGGAATCAGACTGATATGAACTAATACCTAAGCTCACCAGCTCTAAGTTCTCAGATGTTCTTACAGACACTCAACCCCTTACACAAAGCCCTCCACAAATATCTCTGGGTCTACCAATACTGACTCCTCCAAGCATGACAGCTTGGCAGACCCTTATCAAATGAGACCATCCCTCCCCTGTGAGAAAAGGTGGGGGCTCCCCACAACTGAATTGCTTGTACTCTGAAGCAGAACATTAAAATAGCTCAGAGAGACAGCTCTTCTAGTTTATACCTACCACATTTTTCTGTTTTTCACATACATACACCACACTCTACATACCATTCTCTGTGAGGCCTGAGTTATCATGCCAATTTTTATTTCAGGCTGGGTGGTTGCATTCCCATCCCATCTCATGACTGGCCACCTCAGACCACCCCCAGATAGGCCCACACTGTTGAATTGCTTCTGCAGCACCTCAGCCCCACATTTATCACTCTGCCAGGTGCCATCTATATCCAAATCTCAGTTCTATCCCATCTGAAATCCCAATCACAAAAAGAATCATCCTGTCTAGTGACTTGAATAAATTTGATTGCCAATACTAAATTCACTCGATTATCACCAACAGAAATATTCCTTCTCAGTTTTTACACTAAACCACAAGTGATAATACCTAATGCAACAGCAAGGATATAAGTCAGTAAATTAATTAACAAGCTAAGAAACCTCAAAAAGTAAAAGAAATACATGATATTTGCTAGGGAAAGGGTCAAGAAGCAAGAGGGAAACAATATAAAGAATGGAATTAGATGAAAAGGACAACCAAGGTAAGTTAAACGGTCACAAAACAAGTAATAAGTAATATCTTCTGTGTATTTTAGTTGAGAAAGGAGAAACACATTAGGGGTTCATTTGATCTGATAAATTAATGAGTACAATAATAGCTATGATTTATTAAGCAAGACACTGTGCTAAATGCTTTACATACATTATCTCTTCTAATCCTTACAAAAACCTTGTGAGAGAAATTGACTTTGTTTTATAAATGTGCACCTGAGACAGACAAGCTACATGACTTGCCAAGGTCACACAGCTCATAAATGGCAGAGCCAGGATTTGAATTCAGCTCTAAAACTCATAACACTATGTTATAATGCCAATACATTATAGCAGATGGCCTTAAAGCATATTTTTTATGTGTTTAATGAGATATATCCATAATATGACCTCTAAGACACGATGTTAAATGAAAAAAGGCAAGTGTGCTAGAGCCAGCCTCAAAAGTAATTAATATGCTACCATTTGTATAAAGTTAAAGAGTTGAGGAAAAAGATATATATGGCTGTATCTGCGTAAGATAGCACTGAAAGAATATTCATGAAACTGAGAACAGTGACAGCCACAAGCAGAGGTATCTAGGGGACTGAGGATCAAAAAATCAGACTTTCACTACCACACTCTGGTATGGTATGAATTCAACCTACTCAGTTTTTTATAAGAAATAAGCACTACATATCACAAGAGTGGAAATATAAGCACCAAATGTACCCACCATTAAATTTGTACTAATTGATCACCACGTATGTGCACATATGGAAGTAACATTCACTGGGTGTCAGGCAGGTGGGAGGGGGTGGGTAGTAAATTCACACCTAACAGGGATGGTGCGCACTGTCCAGGAATTGGGCACATTTATAGCACTGACTCAGGTGGTGCAAAGACAATATATGTTAACCAAAGCATTTGTACCCCCATAATATTCTGAAATAAAAAGAAACACTACATAATACGACAATGTAATCACAAAAATTAAAATCCTGTAATGCAAGGATGCCTTAGCCTGTTTACCAAAGCTAAATAAAGATGCTTAAGAATAGCAATAACATACTTATTTTAATCAAGCATTCTTTTTAGATGTTTTCACCTGTAAAGGATGCCTATTAACACTGCTCACATCCTAAACATGAACCAAAGGTGCTGTCATGCATGAAAATGAAAAACCAGTTCCTGTGAACATGGGAGAAGAAACTGCAGGTAGAAAGTCTTAATAGAGGTAGGGAAGCAAAAAAAAAAAAAAAAAAAAAAGGCCAGATACAGTCAAGGGAGAGAGAGGAATGGGCAGAGGAAAGCCCACCTGGCCAGGCCCAGGGTAACACAGCTGCAGAGCAAAGCCAAGCTATAGAAATGAAGAAGGAAGATGAAGGCACAGAAGCATCTAAATCAAGCAAGGTCAGGAAAAGGAATTCTTGCTCCCAATTAGTCTAGAAAGCAGAAAGCTGAAAACAAAAATCAAAAGCATGCACATGAAGATCAATTTTATTTGTCATCAAATGAATAATATACTAAGAATCAATGTTCCTTTGATTGCCTTAAAAAACTTTACTTTTAGATACTATAATTTTATATTTAAAATAGGATTAAGCACCCTCTCTCCCTATTTTAGAAGGTTTGAATACTGACTGCTTAAACACTCTCTTTCTCTCTGGCTAGTTTAAGCAAAAAGGGATACATTGTAAAACGAATACTGTAGACTTCAGGAAAACTGAACATCCAAACCTCAAGACCAGCAAGAACCAGAATAGCTCCAGGTTGCAGTGATTTGTGGAGTTCCATAAAAAAGAAAAAAAAAAAGAGTGAAGAGAGGACAGGACAGAGATGTGACAAATGGAGCCCCTGCTATGTACCAGGGCATGCTCAGAAAATGGTACATTTTTGTGAGCCAGGTGCCATCCGATTGTCGCCTACTACACTATCGCATTCATACACAATGCTCTACTAATTTACATTATATTTAATATACAGGTCATGTGGCACTTAATGCCAGGATACATTCTAAGAAATGCATGGTTACATGATTTCATCATTGTGGAAACACCATAGAGTGAACTTACACAAATGTAGATGGTATAGCCTACTACACACCTAGGCTATACAGTACAGCCTATGGATCCTATGCTACAAGCCTATACAGCATGTTACCATAATGAATACTTTAGGCAGCTGTAATACAATGGTATTTGTGTATCTAAACAAACCTAAACATAGAAAACGTACAGTAAAAATGTATTATAATCTTTTGGGACCATTGTTGCATATGTCACCCAATGTTGACCAAAATGAAATTTTACAGCACATGACTGCACTTAAAGTTTTAAATACTAAATTTATGTATATTTAAATTTAAATTCACTCCTAATTTTCATTTACAACTATATGCTTCAAATTTTGTGCATACTGCCATAAAAAACTTGAACGTACTGAATTGATTCAATCTCAGTTGTTGGGAGAATTTGACACTAGAATCAAAGATTAAACAGCACTAACCAGAAATCAATTGTACAAACATGTTTATCAATCCATCTTTAAAAGGAGCTTTTTATTCTTATAATGAGCCTGCAACTTAAGATGCCACATGGCTTTTTCAAAAAGATGAATAAAATAAAGCCTGAAATAATTTAAGTTCCCTCAAATGAAGGGGGGAAAAAACCAAAATCTCAGGTCTCTATTAATGCATTCTCAGTCTGAACCACTAAACTACTTTAATACCAAATTCCTCCTAAAATCCACTAATACATTATGATAAATAATTACAGTTGCTTTCATAATTTTTAAAAAGTTATAAATGCTCATTGTTTAAAGCTTAAAACATTCAAGAAATAAAGGAAAATCCCCCACAGCACTGTAACATAGAGATAAGCACTTTAAGCAGGTCAGTCTATTTCTTCAATCATACTCACTGTATCATATTATAAAATGGAATAATTTCCTATCTGTTTTTACCATTACATCCCCATTACTTTTTTAATCTTTATGCTTTCCTATAAGATTTTACATTATTTCTTATTTCAAAAGCAATCTAAGCTCATTATAGATCAGAAAATATAGAAAAGCGAAAGAAAATAAAACACCCATAATTCTTCTCACTGGGAGACGGCTGATACCAATATCTTTCTGTGTTGACTTTCAGACCCTTTTCTACTTGCATGTATTAATATATGAATGGCCCTACATCAGAGAAAGCTGGTACTTGAAGACTTCCCATGATGTGAGCTCACTTCATGTACAGAGGGCAGCACAGTGTAAGGACTAAGAACAGGGGTTCTGGAGACAACCAGGACTGCAATTCAAAGCCCAGTTCCATCACTTAAGTGGAACACCTTAACTTCTATGTAGCTCAATTTCCTAATCTATAAAATAGGGCTGCAAAGGATATAAGACAACTACATAGAAAGACCTTAGCACAGTGTCTTACATACGAAAAGCATTCAATAAAAACAAGCTATTACACTCTACAACAAATTCTGTAACCTCCCTTTTTCAACTCATATATTCTGAAATCCTTCCATGTCAACTGAAGCCACTTCTACACCACCCTTTTTAATACCAACATAGTACAGTCTTCTGTTCCACATCAGCCACTGTAAAGGCAACTAGAAAAATTCAGATCTTCATCATTGTGGACAGGGTCACTTGCTGTTGACTGATACATATGGGGACAGAGGACTCCGGCCAACCCAGCTTGCTCCCTGAAACAAGGGAATAGAAGTCAGAACAGGTCAGGATTCCCAATGTTTCCTCGATTATCTGATTTGGGACAACCCAAAGGCCAAGTAAGGTTAGGCTTTAAAAAACTTTTTGTTGCCAATAGTATCTGTGATGAAAATCAGCTTATTCACCCAAGAGCAACTTTTGAAACAAAGTAATTGGGGATTTAAAAAAAAAAAAAACCCCTCAAGCTATATCTGGCAGCTAATGAAATGTTAAAAGTTTTAAAATTGTTATGAAGTATTCATTGCATAGAAGAATACCATACCCTATAATATTTTATGCTTTTGATTCCACAGAGAACAGAAGTTAGAGATGCAGATTATCTTTGTCTTTCCAAAGGTAACACTCCATGATACCCGACTTAAGTAATTTTCAAACTTCAAGAGTTGGTGAGAAATAACCAGCTGATGATATAAAGTTGCCACAAAAGGGCAAATGGCCACATTCTTACCTGTAATTAACTCTCATCCATTGAGTTTCTTCATATCTTAACCATGTTCTCCTATGTGTATGCTTTCCCTCAATCATTTGTGGGCACTGGGGGATTGTTTTTGTTTTGAGACAAGGTCTCAATTTGTTGCCCAGGCTGGGGTACAACGGCACAATCACAGCTCATTGTAACCTCCAACTCCTTTCAAGCAATCCTCTTGCCTCAGTCTTCAGAGTAGCTAGGATTACACCTACACCTAGCACACATCACAAGTCTAGCTAATTTTTTCTATTTTTTGTAGAAACAGGTCTTGCTAATGTTGCCTAGGCTGATCTGAAACTCCTGTCCTCAAGTGATCCTCCCACCTTGGTCTCCCAAAGTGCCGGGATTACAGGCATGAGTCACTGTCCCTCAATTGTTAAAAGTACTTTTTCTTGTGCATTTAGTCTGCTCTCTGATAGCCAAGATCCAAGTCCTATTTTTCCACAGCTTTGACTGCAAGAGCCCAATTCAGAATGTACCGGAGGTCATTTGGAATGTATTAGCTAAACATGAAGGTCGTGATGTTTGATCCTTCTACCTGTTTGGCAAGAATCCTATTATGATCTAGGCACTGAGTTCCTCACACTCCTGTTGCTGAGTCTCTTTCTACCTATATCCTTCATGTTTGTGTCCCAAGTGCTAATCTGAATCCCCAGATCCTAACACAGCTTGCGTACTTCTCTCTCTGCTAAGGTCCTGTTTAAGCTGACCTACCAGATTCTGAACCCTCTATATGGTTTAAAGGGCCCTCCCAGGCCAATTATTCTGTATTATATTTGTCAGTGTGCCTATGCCCTAATAAACTCCATGAAGGAAATATGTTTTATTATTGTACCTTTATTGCCTTATATAGCACTTTACTCACTGAAGCACTGAATGACTAAATTAACTCTGCTGCTCATATACTTTTAAAATTTTAGTTGACTACAAGTTGTACAAATTTATCATGTGTAACACGTTTTGAAATATGTATACATTGGGGAATGGCTAAATCGACTTTGTCAACATATGCATTACTTCACATACTTTTGTGGTGAGACTAAAGTTTACTCTTAGCAACTCAATAAAATATATCATTAACTATAGTCACCATGTTGAATAGTAAGATCTCCTGAATTTATTCCTAATTGAAATTTTGTATACTTTGGCCAACATCTCCCCAGCCCATGCCACTCCCCTACTCCCTGCTGCTCACACTCTTTAGCTGATCAGTACATGCTACAATATGAGTACCTGTAGAAGTTGCTAACACTTTTCCAAAACCACAAGGCAAATACGCATACAGTAAATTTAAGAGAGACATCACTACATTGTTTCCTATTACTTAGCCCTCTGCTATTTGCATTTCACTCCTTTCAATTTCTTTCTTCTTGAAGTACCTCTTTTAGCAGTTCCTTCAGCAAAAGTCTATGAATCAACTCTGTCTTTATGTATAAAGTTGTTATTTCACTCTTAAATATTGCTTTAAATGGATACAGAATTCTAGGTTGGTGGTAGATTTCTACCTCAGCATATTAATCCTCTGCTATGAGCAAAACACCTGCCAGTCCAGATGTGTGCTCTCCTCAGATTGCTTTGGTCTCATTTTCTAGCATTTCACCTATGTCTAGGTATGAATTTATTTTTATTTATCCTGCTTGGGGTTCACTGTGATTCTCAAACTGAAGAACTAAGGCTTTACATCGATTATGGAAAGGTGTCAACCATTATATCTTTCTAATAATGCCTCTCCTATTTCTTCTTTCTGAAAGCTCACAGAAAGTAATTGGACCTTCTCACATAAAGTTCATGAATCTTAACTACTCATTTCCCCCCAACCCCCATACTGTATTCCAAGCAATTTCCTCAGATCTTCTTTAAAAAAGTTTTCAATTATATCTACTTGGCTCTTTAACCTGTCCATTGAGGTTACCGCTTTTATTTAATTGACCATAATTTCTAGAACTTCTATTTGTTCCTATATTCTAAGAATCTAAATGTTCTTTTTCTAATCTGATTTCTTTCCATCATGGTCTTACCCCTTTTATTTCAAATTTTAAGTAATCTCTTCCATATGTCCTATCATCCCTACCTCCTGGAGTACTTTCTCCTATTTATAATATCTGCAGACTCTCCTTCATAGTGATTCACTTCCTTGTGTGGCTGGAAATTTCCTTTTGTATTTCAAAAGTTCATCTTTAGCACGAGTGATTTCTTCAAGAGTTCTAGGTTTTTAATTTGTTCTGCAAGACAGTTTCACTCTTAATTCTGAGGGCTCTATTAGTTTCCACAGTTCTGGACCAGACTTTGCGCTAATTTCTCAGCTTGAAGGTTAGCTGTACTCTAAGAAATGTTACACTTAAATCCACCCCCATTGTGAGGTACAACCTTGGGGTTTAGATGTCTTTTTATTCCTAATTATCCCAATCCCAGGAGGAAAGCAAGTTTCCTTACATTTTCCCAGACCAGCAAGCAAAGTTTTCAGTCCTCTTTTCACAGATAGGATAGCCTTTCAAGGTTTTATGCCAGAGGACCTCAACTCCACCTTCCAAATTTATGCAGACCTAAGGCCATAGGCTCCTGTTCTTTCATGAGGCTCTCAGGAGTAAGCCACTGGGGCTTGTATCCAGATCTGAAACTGTTACAAGGCCTTGAGCTCCTGCTTACTGCCCTAGCTGTAAGTTTTCATTTCTGGCTCCTGGGGATTTCCTGGTCTTTCATGCTCAGGAATGCTTCTGTTTGTCCTTATTATATATCGTCCACAGTTTGTTTCTATGTGTTTTTGGCAGAAGGTGGGAGTCCTCAACATCAACTCTGGCAGCAATGTTGCTAGAAGTCTCCAGTAGTCACAAAATACAATATTGATGATTACTTACCATTTTTGCCAGATGATAACCACTCACCTTTTTTCCCCAGCCTCAACAACAGGTTTTAAATTTGGAAAAAATAAATATTCCCAAGGCATTTTAAGACCATTTTGTCACTATGCTTTTCAAATGGCTTCATAGTTCTTTCCTGAAGAATTTCAATAATATAAGAACATACCTGTTAACTCCATTTTCTCCTTATCCACTCATTCTATAATCAGCTTCAATCTATTTTATATTCCTAGAACTCAAATTAACTTATATTCAAAGATTGTCATTTCTCACCTTATCAACAGATCCAATGGCCTTTTCTTGGTTCTCATCTATTCAACTCTCTGCAGCAGTAATGAGCATTCCAATTTTTCTACCTCTGTTCAAATATTTATCATTCCTATACTATTTCAACCATTCCTTAACTCACCCCCATCACTCCACACTCTCCTCCCTGTAGTTTATCCAGTAAATCACAGCTAGGATCAATGGGTCCTCACAATAGCTGTATGAAGTAGGTACAATTATCTAATTCTCCAGGAAAGAAAACAAGGCTTAAAGAAGATTAAATTAGCCAATCCAAGGATACACAGGTAGCAAGTGGTTGACTCAGGTTTATATTATGCCAAGCTCATCCATCCTCTTAAACAATATGCTATACTGTCTCCACAATATTTATATCAAAAGCCCAAAACCCTCTTGAATGCATAACTCATCTATCCAAACACCTTAACAGCTCTGTCTGGATGCCTCGAAGATTCACATTGAAACATTCAAAACCAAAATCATGATCATAATGCCCAAACTGAGGTGACCCAACCTCAGTGAATGATAGTATTAACCAACTAGTCACATAAGCCAGAAACTGGTATGTTACCCATAACATTTTCTAATTCACCCTCCATATATCCAACCTGTTACCAAATCCTGTCCATTTTTTACCTCCCAAATCTCTCTATTGCATCTACCTCCCTTGATCTCCAGCACAACCACTCCAACCCAACCCGCTACACCTTGTTTCACCTCAATTGCTGTTGCAGCCTAACTCACTTACCGTCATTTTGGTTTCTTCCAACCCATTTTCAACTTTGCAACAAAAATGGTACTTTTATTCCCTCCCCCAAGATGATTTTAAAATACAAATTTGATCATTTGACAAGTTTCGGACTCAGTACCAAAGCTTTAAGTCAATTTTTATTTCATAGTCTGAAACAATGGGAATGCAAAGATTGGTGACAGGTAGGTTTCAGCCACAAAGAGAAAACGATTTTCAGCGAGTCAAGAACGATGCCAATCCAGAAACAGAAGCAAACTGGGAGATGAGGGCAAAGAGGACAGTACCTGAGAGGTTTTGAGCACTTGCCTCTAGTTATTCCTGAGGTGGAACTGAATCCCAAACTTGCCAGGTTTTAGGGTATTCTTCTAGTTATGCTGCAATACCCCCCGGATCCCTCCAATAAAATCTTTTTTCCTTAAGTAGTTCAGGCTGAGAGTCTAGCTTGCAACTAGGAGTTTTAGCTTAACAACAACAAAAAAGGCTTTAGAAGAGTCAAATCAACAGTCTTAGAAAAGGGGATATGTCTACAAGGCAAAAATAAAACAAATTCTACATAAAATAAAAATACCTTTGGCCAGCAAATATATAAATAAGCTCACTGTTTATAAACTCATGTATCTCCTTCCTTTTAAAGGTGTTACATAAAATGCTTTAGAGTAAAAACCATGTTTTCTTTTATGTTCTGCAAATCATCACAGCTTACTATAAGAGCAGAATAAATGCTGAATAAAAAATTAAAAGTAAAAGCATGACTATACAATAGTATAAATCATACAGCTGCATCCCTGGGAAATCCCTCCCTTTGAGAACAGTTTATACGTGCACTCACGTAAATAAAATATTTTTCTAGCGACACTTTACCACTATTCTATTTCCTGGTTGTGATTTTGCATTGTCAGGTATTATAAACTCACCTTGCTCTTCGCCAAAAATCCTATATATTACCTAAGTATACTGAGAAGTGGTGCAGTATGGAAGAAAAAAATTTAGCTGTGGAAACCACAGATGCTATCCTATATAAACACTTTTTCTGTTGCCATCTGGTGGTTCATGCATAAAAAAAATCAATGCTGACATCCACTGTATAGAAAGGGATGGTCACACAGAATCAAAATCTTTCATTCTTTTTGCATCACACTTAACACACAGGGAGAAGATAAAATTGACCTTCCTCATGAGAAAACCACAAAGCAAAATAAACTAAGGATAACACTAAAGAGAAGAACCCACAGACACTACCACCTCTGGAAAGGAGTACCCTTATCTAAGTATGATACATTATACCTATGTGAACCCTCCTTACCATGAATCTGAAATATATTCCTAACTAGCCTGCTTAAGGTTGTTAAAATTCCCACTACTAATTATTCTTAATAAGGGCAACTACTGGAGCACCCCAACTATCCACACTCCTCCCCAAAATCACACCATAGTCATTATTTAGTTATTTCCCTGTATTTCTCTTCTTAGAAAGTCCATTCACCTTTGTAAAATCAGGCTTACATATTAGAGAACTTCCAAACTTCTCATGGTAAAGAATTAGGTCTAGAATACGGGCGAGAAAAGGTGATGCAACATTGCACAAAAGGCTAATTTTATCCATGTAAATAATATGGGCCCCAGGGGCCAGCACATTATCTGAAGCCCACATCTCTAAAGATGGCCTTGTCAAGTTAAAAAGATTTTCAAAAACACAGCAAAGCCAAAAACACTGCAGAGACTGTAGTCCTAGCTCGTGTTCAACAAGCTAATCACCAAAGATCAGTAAACTGATAAATTTACTTGCCTCATGTATCTGTTAAGAAATTGGATTTAATTGATACCTATTACCTTCACTAGATAGTGTCTGTATATCAACAGATTGCCCACTAAGCCTGTTAAACTGAAAAATAATTCGTGTTAATTTTAAGGGTTCTTTGATTTACTACACATCCGTAATGAAAATAATTAAGCCAACATAACATTCAGTTGAGCACAGAAATAGAGACCATCTTACTGATCTCTGTAATTCCTGATGGTCACTGTCTAGTAAATATAAACATTTCCGTCCATCACTATTTCATATATTTTTAGATTTCTCATTGAATTACCTCCAGATTTCCATTAGTCTTGCCCTTTCTTCTTCTAGCCATTTAGATAAATAAGCATCTCATATTTTAAGGAAATTTATTTCTCCAAACTTCAAGCTTACATTGATAAATTATGGCACTAATTTGTTTTACAGAACCTAAAATTTTGAGCATGAACCATTTTCAGGCTAGAGTAAATACATCATGTGTTAGATGGCAGCACCTAAGGAGAAATGTTATATTGCATCTTAGTCATCTTCAACATTGTAAATTCTCTGGCAAAAGTAAAATGAAGAAAATGAGGTTCTAAGAGCTAAGACATATGGAGTTATAGAATCCCCAGACAGGAGACACATAGTCTGGTGAAGGACAGAAAGGATATGACAACATACCGAAGATCAGAGAATCAGAGCAGAACGATTTTGAACATCTAGTCCAACCCCCTCCTCTTATAAGTGAAAAACAGACTCAGAGAGGCTAACAGACTTGCTCATATGGCAAGGCAGTTACACAATGAAATAAAAGCCAGGTATGACATAAGTCTGCCTTTTCCACTGGCCACATCTGTTTCTAGGAAAGGTTTATAAAAAATATTCTCATTCCCACAATACCCACAGGAGATTGTGGCCAGGCTAACAACGAGTCTCTGGCTCTTGAGCTGCTTGTCAAGAGGCCAGACCAACTAAATAGTAGACTAGCAAATGCATAAACAAGGGTTTTCTAAAGCAATGCTCCCAAATTATTTTGTGTTTAGTAAGTAGTGTTAATATAATCAAGCTGTAAGAGTAATAAATTTCTCCAGATCTCAGGTACAGGATCAATAACCGGCAGGTAGGTATCTGTCACACTATGACTCTTACATTTCAGGGATTCATTGAAAAACATGTAACTGTAATTTCTACATGCTACCATAGGATGGCAGGAGGTGCCATATTTGCAGTCCCAAATTACAAAAGATATTCTCCCTCAGGATTATGGGTTCAAATGCTTATTATTTAAAAGAAATGGTACAAATTTAGGGGACATACGATCAAGGAAATGCCTTACAGAAATGTTGGAGCCAAATTAATTAGAATAAGACTATACAAATTACAGTGATCCGTTCCATTAGGTAGAAATGTATCACTGTTTACTAGGAGTATTTAGCCAAATAAACTCACATTAACACTGTTACTTTTCTTTAAAATAATTCCTTAATTCTTTATGCTACACCTTTCAACCTGATTTTCATTCCGTATGCTCAGCTTTACTCAACTTTCATGCATTGGAACTTCAAGGGTCTACTCTTAAAACAACCACTTTCTTCAATTCTTAGAGAAATTGAAGCCATGACTTAATCAAAATCCTCACTGTGTCCATTCCATTCTCTAGTTTTAGTCAACTGATATTATCCATCTCTGACCACCGGGACACCTTAAGACAGGCCAAAAGGCAGGCAGAAAGACAGTACATGCCACAAACCTCAACCACCTGAAACACCAAATCCCATGTATCACAATGAAATGCAGACTCTTAGGATGAAAATAATATAAAGGCAACTGGTAGGCAACTGAACTAAACTACAAAGTTTTATTTGATATCACTTAATTACCCACTTAACTTGCAGCCTTCCAATTTGTTTTATCCCAATTATTTGAGGGTACGGGGAAACTTCCTGGCTAGGTATAACCCCAGTACGTAGTTGAATTTAACTGTGGTTAGATAAAATGCATGCTAAAGCAAATAAAAGACCTGTACCTTACAAACTCCACCTCTTTGTTTAAAAGATTTAAATTCATATACTTTAGTGCACCTAAAAGAATTTTCCAACAGTTCCTCAAAGAAATAGTTGGTTCATTTCCAGTAGTCAATTCTAGGGTGGTCAAATCTCTGCCAACAGACCCCAACTCACTCAGCTGGAACGCAAGCTATGTTGGTGTGGGGAGAGGTAAGACAAACACACTAAAATGGTGACAGTCATTTTACTAGGAGAGAGGGATGGGTATATGTAGGGGTTTATGTATATTCTTCTTTTATCTTTCAAATTACTTAATGTAATGTTTTACTGTTTTGCAATAACTAAATAAGGTAACCTGAAACTTGAGGTCAGGTAACAACACAGTATTCAGAAAACATCAACTATCATCTTCCCTTTGGCATAGATTGGATTGCTGCCCATTTCTCCCTGACGTTATAAAGGCAGAGGCTACCTGGCAGACACTCCAGCCCAGTGGTTACAAATTCAGGTTATGTTCATAGACTTCAGATCAGGCTTCTCATTTTGGCTTCACCCTTACCAGTCCTGGGATGGCAGGCAAATTAGTTAACATCTCAGTGCCTCAGTTTCCTCACTGATAAAATGAGAACAAAAAATGCTACCTACCTCTCAGGTGCTGTTATGAAGAATGAGCACTTAGTGGTTGGCACAGAAGGGCTGGATAACAGCTACAGGTGGCTACAGACTGCATAGAGGGTGATAACTGCTTATTGTTGGATTTACAAAACAGTAACCAACCAAGTGACCAGTTGCCATCTGTTAAATACTCAGTGGTCTAATAAAAATTTAATTAAGTATCTGAGCACTTAGTAAGTGCAAGACCCTTTATTAAGACTCTCTAGTAAAGCAAGGTAGTCCAGAAATCAAGTTCCAGTTGAGCCTCAAACTGCAAAGCTGTAAGAGGAAGGCAGTCTTAGGATAAGAGGAAGATGAGAAACAAAGCATTTTTGGATTAACAAAAAATATGGACCCAAAGGAAACTAAACTTGTAGTGAATTCAATTAACACTCCAGCAACCAAGTGGCTGAAAAGCCTAATTAGTAGACTTTACCGAACATTGGGAATTGGCCTAAGTAGTCCAGACTACAGGATATCAGGCTAAGGGTGACAGAATTGGGTGAGATTATGGGATTAACACAAGGATAACAAATGTAACAGAAAGATACAAGAATCACTTGTAGAGCTTTTTTTAACTGCATGCTTCCGAGAACCAGCAGGTCTGAGGTGGTGCCCACTGAATTTTATTTTTAAATTTTCACTGGTGATTCTGAAGCACACACACCCCAGGCTAGCACAAAGTAGGAGCACAATAGTCTCAGTAGGAACAGAATACGTGAGTAAAAAGCCAATTAGCTCAGGGTGAAACTTCCAAGTTTGAGATCATGAACCTGGAACAGGTATAAGTGAAGATAGGTACGTCACTGGAATTGGGAGATTGAGGGCTGGGAGAGGACTACAGGCCCAGCACAACAATAAAGAGAAATCAAGTCATGTGATCTCATTTAAAGGGGTTAGGGCAGTGATTGTCAACCTTGGCTAAACACCAGAATCACCTGGGGAGTGTCAATATCCTGATGCCCAATTCAAACCTCAATTAAAACAAATTCTAGAGGATCCAGCAGCAGTATTGTTTAAAGCTCCTGAGTGATTCTAACGTGCAACCAAGTTTGAAGAAACACTGGATTAGGAAGTCTCCAGAAAGTCAGCAGGTGACTGGAATGAGGAAAAACAAGGTAATATAGGAAAAACAAGGTAATATAAGTTAGTGGTTCTGTGTATCAGAATCACCTGGAAAGCAAGCTGTGGCTCGAAGAATATCTTTTACAGTTTTACCAAACTCCCCAGATGATTCTAATACATACCAAAGTTTGAGAACCATTGGTGTAAGTGACTGGAAATAACTCCAGATGAGAAACTGAGGACTATGAACACCTCCAAGGGAGTAATTGACAGGAGCATTCCTACCCTCTGGCCCTGGTGAACACAAGCTGAAATCTATGGGGTGTATCAGACATTACCAGAATCAGTAAGCCTGTAAAGATGCAGCAGTAAAGCTAAAGGCACCACAGACTTCACACACGATACTTATGATAAATCCTTCGCCTCAAAAGTCATCCTTCTAAGCCACTCACATCTGGCTTCTTGCTGGACAGCATAAAGCAAGCATGCATTGCCACCTGCCTTTCAGAATTAAAGACTTGGCTTTTTAGGAATCCAGCATTCACAAGCAATTAAACACACACCAATAAGCAGGGTATTTAACTCAAATTCTCATTACCATGGAGAAGAAACTCCATGACATATTACAGTTACATTTGGAAGATACGAACCTGGCATTTCACATAATGATCAATTACATACCCTTACTTGTAACATAGGCTATAAATACTTAACTTTTACCGGTCAATGTTGCACATTATCTCTCATCAAAATCAAGCATGCCCACATGAAGGCCCATTTAAAAAAAACATACAAGTTAGGAATAGCTTCACCTGGCTACATAGTAATAACGGGGTACTTAAGGCTAGTTCCAACTTAGTGGTAACTATTCCATTTGGAATGTTACATTTTATCTAATGAGATTCAAGAGAATACATTCCTACGCACATGACCAACTCATCATCCCATCAGAAATCTCTATAGCAGCACCAGAATTTTCATTTTCAAGATACATGAGCTTTTGTCAAATGGTGACATCTCCTCTATAATATGAATTTTCAATATGATATAAAAAGTGATAGCTATATTACACATTTCACAGAGCACAGAGAACAGAAACCTGTCAATGAATTTAAAATTTGTGACAACCTATTTGAAATTTTACACTAAAAGATCTGTATACTTTCATAAACCATATAAATGTAAAACAGGTTCCAATGTTTTCACTGTCAACAAGGAATAAAATATTTCTCCCTAACAAAGTTTGGCTGTTGCCTTAGTACGTTTTTTAAAGAATAATGTATTTTCATTAACATTTCAGTTGTAAAAATGCAACACTTTATATAGCCTTCAAAGCGCAACTGATAAAAACTTGAAATCCATGTAATATACTTCAAAACAAAGCCACTGGCAGATTTTTTTCCCACCATTTCAATTTGTGACCACATCTTCAAATGTGTATGTACAGATCTTACTGCAAAATGCAAGTCACTGTTTTAAAAAAGGAAACTTAATAATAAACACCATTTCTATTTTAAAGGTCATCCTAAGTGATTTAGATTTCTTCACTTGAACCTGGCTTCTCTCTGGCAATCTACAGATCCCATTTTACAAAATGACTTAATAGATGCTTTTCTTCCAGACTAAGTCATTAAGCAAAAAGAAGCACAAATAAGTGAAATGAAAATTTTCCAAGTAATGGAGGAGTTAAATTAACCAGAAATACGGCAATTTGTTTTCATATAGTAAAACATGAAAGGCATTTACGAAAGGGCGGAACCACAATTTAGATACCGTTACATAAACATTAATAAAAATATGAGTTGTTAAACTACTGGTTGATAGTTTTGAGTTCAGATCTTCAAGGTATTACATTTAAATCATGTTACTACACATAAATCACCTTCACATGACACAGAACACAGCTAATTTAAGTTTAATACTCTCATCTTCCAACAATCTCATAGTACACACCAAGTTCCTTACCACGACAGCAGTCTTCCAGGATACAGCTAATGAACAAAGTTAATTTTTCCGAAAGCTGCCAACAGCAAAACAGGTTCACTACCCTGTTTTAAAGACCTCATCAAAAGCCATATTAAAGTGGTTATTTCTGGCTTGTTTGGGTTTTGGGTTTTTTAAGACCAGCAAAGTTCAGCGCAAAAGGATGCTAACCGGCAGGGCGATAACACCGGTTTAGGAAAAAACAATCATCCAGAATTAGGGGGTAAAACACATTTCACAAGCGATTCCACCTCCCTCTTCGAAAGGTCATTTCGAATCAGCAGATCCTCTTTCTCCCTGTTTGAGAGATCACCGCTGTATTCCAAACAGAAGCCAACAGAGGGAGAAAAACAAAGCGAAGCGGAAAAGCTGAGGGCACTGAAAGTTTTGCTCCACCGACTGTACGGCACCCGCTCGGGGTCGGGCACCGCGACCTGGGGGGTTCGGGGGACGCCGGGGAGGCGGCACGCGGGGGAGAGGGCTGGGGGAGGCTCGCCGAGCCTGGCACTTGGCATCTGGGAGTCTGTGGTCGATGTCACTCACCGCTAACAAGACCCTGCGGTGCAGAGACAGACACAAATCGACCCATTTCTAACCAGCGCCGCGGGACTGGCCTCGGGCGTTCTCTCAAGCAGCCGGTGAATGGGTCCCAACTTGGAAGGCGTTCGTAGCGTTTCGCCCGGGAGAATGTACCAGCAACGCAGCAGACAGGGTGCGTTTTCTGGACAGCCCAGCGTCCCTCCCCTCCAGTCCTGCGCCGACCAGAAGACTCGCCCCGTTAACCCCTCTGCTCCCCCCCGGCCCCGGCGAGCCGCAGTCGCGCCCCGAGAACCCAGGGGACCCCGCACGCCCGCGCCCCCAGCCCGCACCTACCTTGTGCCAGCGCCCGGAGCAAGTGCAGCTGGAGCAGCAGCAGCAGCGCCCACCGTCCGCGGCGGCCCGGGCCGAACTTTGCCGCCCGCCGCCCCACGCCCGCCGCGTCCTCGCCGGGGGGCTCGGGCGCCGCGCGGAGTCCCGGGGGCTCGCGGCCGGCCACGGGCTCCGGGCCGGGGCGCGGCGGCGGGCGGGCGCGGCCGGGCGGGGACCCCTGCGGCCGCCCCGGGCCCGCGCGCTCAGGGGGCGCCGCGCCGCCGCCGGCCTCCGAGGGCCGGGCGCCCCGGGCCATGCCGAGCAGCCGCCACCCCGGGCACCGCGCAGGACGTCCGCACCGGCGGGACGGCCCCGAGTGGACGCGGCGCCCCTCGGCCCGAGGTGAGCGGCCGCCGGGCGCTGAGGGGCGGCGTCCCGGGTCCCCGAGTGAGGGGCGCGGCGCGGGCAGCGGGCGAGCCGGGCGAAGGAGAAGTTGTCAGCGAAGAAAATTCCTGTCGCGCAGTCCGGAGCCTCTCGCGGCCGCCGCCCCGCGGCCGGAGTGCCTGGCCCTGCAGCGCTTTCTTCCAGGGGTCCGCCGGGCGCTAGAAGAGGAGCCGCCGCCGCCGCCGCCACCCCCGCCCGGCGCTGAGGAGAAAGTGCGCCCGCCCGCGCGCCGGCTCTCGCCCTCCGCCGCCGCGCCGCCGCTCCCCATTCACAGCCCGGCCGCACGCGCCGCCCGCGCCCGCCGCCAGCCGCTGATTGGCCGAGGGAGGCGGCTCCCGAGCCCGGGGCCCGCCCCCACGGCCCTCGCTTGTTTTCAAACTCGCGGCGCCCGCCCGCCTGCAATTTCGCGCCGGCCCCAGTGCTCGGTTTGGGCGGCTTCCCGCGCCGGCTGCGCCCCCTAGGGACCGGCGGCGGGGACTGCAGCCGGCGCCGTCTCGGCACGCGCTCCCCGGCGGGCTCGCAGGCAGGGCGTGTGCGGGCGGGGCGGCGCCTCGCGGGCCAGTGAGGGCGCCCAGGTGGGGCTGGCCCGGGGCGGGGGCGCTGGCCCGGGGGAGCTCGTGGCGGGTGGGGGCCGGACCAGGTGCAGCGGGACGCGCAGATCCTTGGGAGCCCGGGCCGAGGACGGTGGGCGTCCCCAGGAGCCGCCCTGCTCCCACCTGCGGGCTCTGTGCCTGGGATTGCTCGCCAAGTTACCGTAATTGCAAACGAGCAACACGCGCAAGCGGTATTTTAATTCGTGGCAACAAAAGGCACCATTGGGTGCAAATTTGCCGCGTGTTCAGAGGAGTGGACAGGGCTCTGTAGGGGCGTCCAAGGTCACGCTTGGCCTGGAGGACCACTGCGCCTGGCGTTCCCCCCGCGGGGTGGGCGGGTGTCGGGAGGGGTCTTTTGGGGGAAGGGTCTCCCGGAGGGGGCCTGGGAGCCCGCAGGGGTGCGGGGTGGGCGCGAGGCTCAGCGGCATGTGGTAAGCATTAGCCGCGTTTACGGGGTGAACTAAGCGCTCTGGAGGTTGGAGGCAGCATTTTCATGGGCGGAGGGCCGGAGGTGACACGCAGGCTGATGCTGCCGGGAGCTGGTGGGGAGGAGCCTGGGGGCCTGAGATGATGACTGAATGCGATCACATAACTGCTGAAGGCGAGGGGCTGGGTGCGCCCAGTAAGCACTTGCTGCTCTGGTTTGGGTCATTGTCCAGCCAAGAAAGACCCGGGCGGGGAGGGGAGAGCAGGGCAGGGGCTGGGGGTCGTGGGCTGAAGCTAGCTCCGTAGTAGGCGTTTTGCCTTGTCTGCAAATGTTAACAATGACCACGTGAGCCCAAGATGGGGAGACAAGCCGGAACACAGCAGCCAGGTGGAGGAGGTGGATTCAGAACTAGACCTGCTTCCCAAGCCTGCGCTCTGCCCCCTCTCCACACCATGCTGGAAGGGGCACAAAAGTACAATGAGCCGCCAGGCGCCTGTCCTGAGAACACAGGGCTTGTAAGTGGGCACGGGCTGGAAATGGACAGCAGTGTCCTTCCAGTGTCCTGAGGACCTGGGGATGAGACTGACTGGAGGCATGGAGTGGTGTCTATTTTTGTTTTCTGTTGCCAGCAACCCTGGGTTTCTTGAAACTTGGAAGATTATGTGAGAGCTGGGGGTAGGGGGACAATACCTGTTGGTCATTGAGCATTTTCTGTGAGCCAGCCGTGTGCAGGAGCTGTGCGTGAGAGGTGCTGTCACTGGTACAGGTGGGGAAATGGGCTTGAAGAGGTGAAGTGACTTGCCCCAGGTCAAGAGCTCAAATTCCATTCTCTCCACCTCCAAGCACCCCTGCTTTGCTCAGAAATTGGGGGATTGGGGGGTAATCTACCAGTGAAGCAGATCTGGGCTTTGAAGTCTTAGCTCCACCTTCTCCAGTTGTGAAATTTGAGCAAAGTGTTGACTCTAAGTTTCTGGACGAAAAGTTAGGAATCACTCCCTCTCTCAGGATTGCAGAAATAAAGTGAGATAATTCACATTCAATAAATGCTAGTTTCCCTTTCCCCATACAGATGTGGCAATGCTTGTTCCAAGCTACCCTTACTGTGCCTACCAGTTGAGTGTGGCCCACGTTTAACCCTTTCCTTTCAGATAGCAACAGATGCCCATTACTTTCAAATAGAAACGTAATGCCCTTACAGTACATAGAGGCATGGATATGGCTTAGGCAACTTCTTGACTTCAGGACACTCCAAAAATGCCCAGAGCCTCCTTGGCTGTGATTTTACTTTGCACTTAACAGAAAGCTTTGTGGAAACTTGCTTGGCAGTTGGAAAGCCAAGTCAGTATGTGCTAGGTTAAGAGAGAGCAGTGGCATCAGTGCTACTAGAGAAGGTACCAAGACCCCTCTGGGAAATATTTTACTCCAATAGCTGCCTGGGGAAGTAAAGCTGTATGATAGCCTCCATTCTACAGATGGAGAAACCAAGCCAGGAAAGTTTTATATGCAGAGCAACCGTGTTAAAGCCAGAACAAGAATCCAGCTCTCTTGAGACCTATTCTAATACTTTTTTTTTCCCTACTGCCCAGACTATGTTGCCTTTTACAAGACCCATTAGGTTACTATCTTGGGGAGTATGTTTAGACTATGGCTGTTTTCTCTCAGAGAATAATACAGAGAAACCCCTTTATAACTCTGGGGAGGAGAAAGAGCCAGGACAGGGTTGGAATATTTCTGCCCAAAAGGCCAGTTAATCTGGCTTACCCAAGCAGGCCTCAAGAAGTGAACATTTTATGCTTGTATACTCACCATATATTTACCCATATATTCTAAAAAGCCATGGGCTGGAGGGATGTTACTTGATGAAAGCTGACTTATTTTTCTTTTTTAAAAAATGAGCTGTGGCCATCTCCCACTTCCCAGAACAAGAAGTTAAACATTTTCCTGCTTAATTAAAGAGGGAGGGAAAGAGAGAGTGGGAGAGTTAGTTTTCAAAATAGTTGATAATTTAAGTGGAGTTAGGATGATGAGTGAGACTACCAATATTTCCCCCTAGTTATAATGTAAAGCCTGGTTACTCCAGGTGTGGTCCATGGACCATCAACCTCACCTGGGAGCAGGTTAGAAATGCAGACTCTCAGGTACAGCCCTGGACCTACTGAATCAAAATCTGTATTTGAACAAGATCTCTGAGTGATTCCTATGTAAATTAAAGTTTAAGAATCACTAATCTAATTAATCCCCTTGTGTCTCTTAGGAATTAATAAGCTTGATGAATATAACTCTCTTTTTTATTCTTGTACCTTCCTCTCTGCCTTCATTCCTCTTTTGCTTCATATTCTGTCTTTACTTCCCCCTCTTCTTATGCGCCATGAGATAAAAGGGAAGATTTTTTTAATAATTGTAATTTTATTTTTAAGGAAAATATGCAAATTTCTAGACCATTAATAGATTGAACCATTTACAAATTAAAAACCGAAAACATCTTTATGGCATCGTCAAAAAAAACTGGAGAAAGTAATAGTATCTCTCAATATAAATCAATAAGACTTAGAAGAGCAGCTAAGCTTTTATAAGTCAATAAGAAAAATAGATGCACAACTCCTATAGAAAGATGAGCAGATAACAGGAACAGGCACTTCTCAGAGAAATACAAAGAGAGAATAAACATTTGAAGAGATGCACCAAAAAAAAAAAAACTTAAAAAATGAAAGCAATGGGGCTTATAAAAATTAAAGCCCTACTGTTTTAATTATCCTTTAAGGACTGATAATGACAAGTGCTGGTGAGGGTATGTGGAAATGGGCATTCATATATTCTTAGTGGAAGTATGAATGAAACAGCCCTCCTGGAGAGAAACCTGCAATCCATAGCTAAACTTGAAATATGAATTGTCTTTGATCTAGCTATTCCAACTCACAAATGCAAAAGATCTGTGGATAAGGTTGTCCATTGCAGCATTACTAAAAATAGCCCCCCTAAAGGATGGTATTTTACATCCACACAATAAATTTCCATGACTGTTAAAAGAATAGAGTTAGAAGTCTTGATACAGAAATGTCCACTCTATACAGTTAAGTATTTTCTTAAGTTATAGAGCAAATAATCTCATTTATGCTTATTTTCTCTGAAAAGAGCCATACCAAACTCATAATCAAGTTTCCTTCAAGGGTCGTGGAATTATATGCTTTTTCATACTTTTTAAATTTTCAAATATGAATGTGTATCTTACAATAAACTAATAAAGCATATTTCTTAAAAGCTGATGCTGATGAGCATAATGAGTTACTTCTTACCCAGAACTCATTAAGAAATCTCCCCCATGAGTTCTCAGTAGTTCTGAGAAAAATAAGCCCCAGTCCTATTAGATGCCAGGTTGCAACACGAACTTGTCCACGTGAGGATGTTATGGCCTCCCATTGCAAACCAAGGCTCCCAATCTACATCCTGGGGATTCTTTACAACCCAACCTGTGGTCCTCTCCTAATGAGAACTCCACCCTTAATTGCCTCGATGGTTCACTCTCAGATCCCCCAGCTGCTAATCCCAGCTCAGCCTCACCTTTGTTCCGTTGCCTGGCAACCCGCTACTGAGCAGGGCGCAGCTCCAGGTGCTGTCTTTGAGCCCTAATGGGGCATGTGCTTTGGTTACCTTAGAGCCACCTAGTTTCCTGAGAATATTTCAGAAGCTAAAATTTCATGAAATGCTCTTATTAAGGAAGCTAGGAAGAAGAGAGGTACCAGAAATTTATCAAGCCTCCACGAGTTCCTGCCAGCTTTCTTGAAAAGTAGCCCCTCACCTCTCAAGCTGCTTTAAATCAGATGAAGCAGGAAAGCCTTGTTGTCTCATTTCAGACCTGCACCATCAGCATCACCTGGGCATCTCCCCAAGCTACTGACTTAGAAACTCTGGGGGTGGAGCCCAGTGAACTGGTTTAACAAGCCCTCCAGGCGGTTCTAATGCACACTCAAGCTGGATAACCATTGGTGGAAAGTAATGCCTTCTGTTCTTGTTTTTCAGCAAGTATTTATCAAGTACCTGATTCTTGCCAGCCCCAGTGCCAGGCAAGAGTGAAATACACAATTATAATAATTGTATGATAAGGGAAAGCACTTAAGGGTCTATCTGAGAAGGGATCTAACAGCCCGGAGGAATCAGGGGAAGTAATATCTAAACTGAGACCCGAAGGATGAAGAATTGAACCAACAGCCAGGAGAAAGGGTGTTCTGGGCATAGGGGACAGCACATGCAAAAGCCCAGAGTTTGAAACTTGGCATGAGAACAATGGGGAACCATGAAAGTTTTTAAAATTACAGAATCAGAAATGTTTTTAGAAAGACCATTCAGGCCAGGGACTAGGTTGGAGTGAAGTGAGACCTGCTAGGAGGCTGTCACAGCAATCTGAATGGGAACAGTGGCAGTTGGGATGGGCAACAAAAGGTGGATCAAGCTAATTAGAAAGTTAGATGGAATCCGTAGCTAAGAAAGGGGGGTTTGAGGATGACATTCTGTTTTCTGGCTTGAGAAACTGGGAAAAGGGCCATTTTCTTTCTGAATGGAGGGAATACAGGAGGTGGGACAGACTCAGAGAAGTGGGGACAGGGAAGACAGTGCCACACACTCAATTTTGAATCTGTTAAATTTGATGTGTCTGCAGGACGTCCACACGCAGATATGATCACTAGACATGAGGATGTTTGGGTGTAGACCTGAGAAGGAAGGCACAGTGGAAGATGACTTCGAGGAGCCTAGAACAGTCAAGGCAACACTGCTGGGAAGTGAAGGGTGGAAAAGTGCCCTCTAGGTTGAGCAACGGGGTGTCCTCACAGACCCCGTGACAGCCCAAGTGGTAGAGGCACAAGTGGACATACGACATTTTCAAGAGGTTTAGTGTGAAGGCGAGGCAGGAGACAGCAGGAGAGATATCGGCTTGTTTTCTGTAGAAAGGGGAACCCAGGATGAGGGGTTGATCACCAATAGCTCAGGGGCCTCAAGACCTCTGGGAATGTTTCCTGAAGAAGGGGCTTAGCCTTGGACAGGGGAGGACCCTCTGGTCTACCATAAAGGGAGAACAGGGGAGAGGACACAGCTCAGTTAGAAGAGTTATCAGAGAAAATTGAGGGAGACGCACCTGATGTTTTTCTTTTCTCTCTCTCTTTCTCTGAGAGCTAGATCACCTGTTGAATGTGAGGGGAGAGGGGAACGGGCAGACTTTAAAGGCAGTGCAGACGATGAAAGTTTGAAATATTTACTTTGGAGAAAGGGAGAGACTTAGCAACAGATTTAATAGACGTTTCTTCACTTGATTTTTACAGAAGCACTTTAATCCTCACAACAATCCCTGTGTGCTGGGAAGTATGTTTTTTCCATTTTCCTGAGACTCAGATAATTTACATCATTTGCCCAGGGCCACTCAGCCAATGAGAGGTAGAGCTGAGATTTGAACCTATGTTTCCTGATGCTGCCTCCTCCCTGTAGGGCAGGCAGGACAAATACTGTACAAAGAGCATCATGAAAACTTAGAAGGGATCTTCAAGAGCATCTTGTTTAAAAGAGGAGGTTTTAAGTCAAATAAAAGAAAGCTGTCTTAAATTCCTTTGGGAAGCGATGGGCTCCCAGAGTTGGCAGGGAGAGTTGGGACTGGTCTCAACACTTGCTAAGTCCACTTGTCTGCCTGAGGCATTCAGCTCCTCATTGCCATCCCTCAAGGTCATTCCATTTGGAGAAAGTTCTCCTAAATACTGAAGTCTTATTTACACTGAATTGTAACCAACCTTTCTGTAGCAGCCACCCACCGGTCCTTATTCTGTACTCTGGAGCTAAATCCAAGTGTCACCATCTCCCCAATCTCCAAAACAGCATGCAGAGCGCTGTAGAAAATAAACATTTGTTGGAAGAATAAATGGCAGAAGGAGCTCTAATCCAAAATTTGTGAGGCCTAGGTTTTAATCTAGCTCTATTAGCCAGCCAAAAAACTTTGAATAAGCCACAATCCCTCTTTCCAAAAATGGTATAAAACAATCCTTTCACTATGTTTACAGGTGCTGGGGGTACAGGAATTCATTCGGGACATAGCAGGAAAGTGGCTGGGGATGGGAAGCACCTGGAATGTCTTCACTCACATGTCAGGCACCTGAGCTGGGATCACTTGCTGGCTGGGCTCAATGGGGACTGTCAACCAGAGTGCATTTGTGTGGCTTTTCCTTGTGGCTTGGGCTCCTTCACAACACGGCAGCTGGCTTCTGGGCAGGAGTATCGGGAAGCTGCATGGCCTTTTCTGACTTGGTCTTGGAGGTCACACAGCTTCATCTCCACTGCACTCTATTGGTGGTAAGCGAGTGAGTAAGGCCAGCCCAGATCCAAGAGGAGTGGGAATAAGACTCTACCTCTGGATATGGGGAAAGGCAAGATCACATTGCAGGAGAGCCGGTGAGATAGGAGATATTGTTGCAGCCATTTGGGAAAATACAATTTGCCAGAGATACTCCCTAAGGACTCCCAGAAATACCTGGAGAAAAGAAAGGTACTTGGCAAGAGTCTGGAGTCCTGCATCAGAAGCTGGTGAGATCAGATTACAAACACAAAACCCTCTGTGTAAACCAGTCCTTTTACTAGCTGAGGGTTACAAGCTGAAATATGTCACTCCAAAATTCATATGTTGAAGCCCAAACCCCCAGTACCTCTGAATATAATCATATTTGGAAAATTTAAAGAGGTGATTTAAGTTAAAATGAGGTCATTAGGATGGGTCCTCCTAATATGACTGGTGTCCTTATAAGAAGGGGAGATTGGGACACAAACATGTGCAGGGGAAGGCCATGTGATCTTCAGGCAATCTACAAGCCGAGGACAGAGGCCTCAAAAGAAACCAGCCATGCCCACACCTTGATCTTGGCCTTGCAACTTCCAGAACTGTGAGGCATAAATGTCTGTTAAGCCTCCCAGTCTGTGGTATTCTGTGATGGCAGCCCCAGCAAACTGATGCAGTGAGAGACTAGGTGCCTCTAGCCATGTGGGCACAATCTCTAAGACTTACCATGCACAAATAGCACAAGACTTGCCATTCTTATTTAAGGGATTTTTTTTTTACATACCTATGCATTTTGGCATTTCATCTTGAATTGGGACATTTATTATGTGTTTGTTTCAATTATGGCCATTTAACTCCAATTTTCTTTCTAACTATTCATGTTTTTTCCTCACTTACGGGGCTTAGGATCCTTGGAGAGAAATTTAGCATTTTGCATATAGTTTTTACCTTTTACTTGTCTGTGTCACATTCAGTTAGGAGGTAAAACTGAGAGTTGACCTACTCCATCATTCAGAAAAAGTTACTAGGAGGAGAGGCTCATTTCTACAGAGCCACAAAGGGACTATGGAGGGTAGTTTGGTGATACGTATACATGAAAGTTCATATTCTTTGGCCCAAGTATCTTTAAAAGAACTGAAAATATGAAGATCTATGTATAAGAATGGTTGTCTCTGCATTGTGGTAAGAGGAAAAAATTAGAAACAACCTAAATGTCTAAGATTAGAAATTATCTCACATTATGGCTTATCTGCTTTGGGAAATACTAAGAAAATTATATTTTCAAAGAATATTTAATGGCATGGGAAAATGATATAGCGTTAAGTAAGGAAAATTGTTTACACCATTTTTCTCTTACAAAATTTAGAATACATGGGTATATATTGGAGGGAGGGATAGATAGATCTAAAGATAAATAAACGTTAAAAAAGGACTGGAAGGAAATTCACCAAAATACTAATGGTGGATTAATTGCAGACTGCCTTTTATAAAAAATAATTTTTTTGCTTCTAAGAATTCTAAGATGAATGCATTTCACTGTATAACATAATAAGGAAACTGTAGTAAGTTATGTTTTAATGTGAAGGTGGTGCTAGCAACTGTCTTCCCCCAGGTGAGGGGACAGACTTTGTCCCACGCATGCTGAACGATGTTTGGAATTTTTAGTGATGCTGCCTCTTCCATCCTCTCCTTCCTTTCTCTCTCCTCCATCTTCTCCTCTCAGAGAACATTACAACCGAGTCAACCCCTGGTCCAGTTGGCTTCATTCTGGGGCTGACAGTGGCACCAAAGAACATTTGGTGGGAGGACAAAAATCACAAAATTTTAGAGCTGGAAGGGGCCTCAGAAACCATCTAGTCCAACATAGTTATTTATCCTGATGTCCGCCAGAAAAACAAGAAATGTACAACAGAACATCCCAGTTTGCCATAATAAGCCATTATGGGTCTCTCAACCATGAAGTTGTCTGAATCATTTTTGAAGCTATTTGTATTTTCAAGCCTGTGCCATTTCCATAAATCTGCTACCCACTGTGCGAAACACAGGATGGGGGGACACGGTTTAATAGCAACACATGTAAGAAAAGCCTCGAGGCTGTGCTGTCGCTGCCTGTGAGCTCTGTGGGAGTCAGCGGTGTGCAGTGGTGGTCCCGGCTAACGTTAGGTCAGCGTGGTTCGCAGAGGCAGGGATGGCTAGCCAGCGTGGGGCCGGCCTGGCGTGGCTGGAGCCACGTGCTCTGTTCCTGGTGGCACAGCTCAAGAGAACGGTCACAAGCCACAGCACAACTGGAGTGCAATGGCTGGCAGAGCGAAGGGTATGTCAGCTAAAATGGGGAACACTGGAGGCGAATCTGGGCCTGTTTTTAAATATCTCACTGTACGGATGAGTTACTAGACTTCATTGCAGCACCAGTGGGTAGGCTGCGTCCAGTGGCCATTTGTAATTCAGTGTCAGGAAAAACTTTCTAACAATTGAAGCTTTCACTGAATGACCTACTTTGAGAGGTAGTGAGTTCCTTGTTGGTGAGGCAAATAGAGATCAAACAGCCCGTTTCCAGGAGGGTGATTGAGGAGAGATGGCAGCAGGCAGAGGATTGGATCCAGCAAGTAAAGATTCCTCTTAGCTTTGCCTTCTAACCCTGAGAGGCTGTCTCTTTGATTTTACTTATGTATCTTGGCCAGCATAGGGGCTCACGCCTGTCATACCAGCACTTTGGGAGGCCAAGGCAGGAGAAATGCTTGAAGCCAGGAGTTTGAGACTAGCCTGAACAACACAGTGAGACCCCATATCTATAAGAAATTGAAAAACTAGCTGGGCGAGTTGGTGTGCACCTGTAGTTCTGGCTACTCGGAAGGATGAGGCAGGAGGATTGCTTGAGCCCAGGAGTTGGAGGCTACAGTGAGCTATGATTGTACCACTGCGCTCCAGCCTGGGTGACAGAGCAAGACCCTCTCTCAAAAACAAACAGCAACAATGCTATGTCTTATCCACAAAAATACTTGTATATAAATGTTCACAGAAATTTTATTCATAATGGACCCAAGCTGGAAACAGCTGAAATATCCTCAATAGGTAAATGGATGAACGAACTGTGCCATGGTCCCACAGTGAAATACTATACAGCAATGAAAAAGATTCAACTCCTGATATACCCTACCTTGGGGATGAATCTCAAAAACACAATGCTGAGGGAAAGAAGCCAGACACAAAATGTATACACAAGGCTCTAGAGCAGACAAACTAAACCATAGTGATGGAAAGCAAATCCATCACTGGTGGGGATTACCTGGGTGGGGAACGGGCTGGTTGACTTTAAAGGAGCATAAGGAACTTTCCTGGGATATGGACATGGCCCATATCTTGGTGGTGATGATGGTTACATGGATGTGTATATTTGTCAACACTAATTGAACTATACACTCACAATAGGTGCATTTAATTGAATGTAAGTTTTAGCACAACAAAGCTGATTTTAAAAAAAGAAAAATACCATGCTTCATACCCAGAAAGATTCAAGGCAGCTTTCATTCACTTGAAAAAAATTGTAAAGTGTTCCTTACACGTTAAAAGTGGCCTCCTCTTTCCAGGGTCCTGTGATTTGGTGGGCAGGGCCTGATTCCCCTTCTCTGTACCTTTCAAGGATTTCTAAAGGTCATTTGTGTCTATTTTATCTGAAGGGACCTGCCTTTCTGCAGTGGCTTCTCCTTCCCCAGGGCCACCGCAGCTGGCTTGGGAGCGTCCCCATCTCCGCGTGAGTCTTGAGCTACACGGAGCTGATCTGCTGTCCATCCCGTAAATAATTGTTGAGCACTGACTGTGTAAGACACACGCCTTGCTTTTGAGGAGCTCACAGAGCATGGCGCAAACATTACACAGATCATCCGAACGTGCTTTCCACAGAGGCTGGAGCAGAGCATCGGGGTGATTCATTCTGAGCCGTGATGGGTGGGTGTGAGGTCGGGAAGCTCTGCCTTTGAGTTGAGGGTTAAAGGGTGCTGGGAATTCACAGGACAGTGGCCCTCTCGAGGGAGGGAAAGACAAGGCTCAAAAGCACAGTTGCATAAGGCGGGTAGGGGAAGTTAAGGGGAACCCCCATCATAGGGGGACAGGGTGTGGGGAGGCAATGACAGAAGAGGAAGCATTTCGAAAAGCAGCAGGACCCTCCTGGCAAGGCCCAGCATTCGGTGCACGTCTTGGCTGACATGTTCCAGCATAATGCCTAGTGCCTTCTCCGTCCTTCCTTGGGTCGTGCCTGCCACCTCCAAGTTATTTTTCCCTGGATGCATTTCCAGGGTTCACCCCAATGAAGCTCATTTACCACTTCCCTGCCTACGTGCTCAGCCCTGAAGACTTCCCGATGTTCGTCTCTGTTGCCTTGACACTTCACCACCCAGGAAGGTCCAGGGTCACCTGCTGAGTCACTGACTTCCTGGGGGCACATTTTCTTCCACATCATTTGCAGATGTTCCCAGTGCCTCTCACCTGGAGCCCTGCAGCAGATACCAGTCCTGCCAGAGATGCTTCTTTGTTATGCTGTTGGCTCCCTGATTCTCAGTCATTTTTTTATCCAGTTAATAAAAATGCCCACCTTATACAGTCCTAACTAAAGGTTTAAAACAATAGATTTTGGTGCAGAACCTTGTCAAGAACTCTTTGAAAAGGACTCTTTGACTATGGGCTGGTTTATTCCCTAAAGGAGCTGTCATCAGGCCCAATGACCACTATCAAAATAACAAAGATTTGCTCCCAGAATCTTTCATTTCCTTTCGTGTTGGATGATCACACTATTTGTTTGTGAGTTGCCATCTTGCCTAGAGCAGACATGACATTTGCTTGGCTGTCCCCAGGGTCCCTGCTGGAAGACTTCCCCTTGACTGTTTCCTGGCTCAAGAGACTCATTGTCACCATAGTCCTTTACCCTCACAGTGGACATCCTACAGGTCCAAGATGAAGAGGACCAGAGAGACCTAGGCAAGTTGCTTGCAAATGGTTTTTTAACTGTGGAACTTTTATCCAACAAAATCTTATGTGGAAATTTACTCATTGAATGAGCATGTATTTTAATGCCCACTCTGTGTCATGCACTCTTCTAGGTCCTTGGAATATATTCGAGGAACCAAAGTTCCTGATCTGTGGAACTGACAAACAGTAATAGGGAGGAAGGGAGGAGAGGAGAGAAAGCAATGAGCATAATAAATAATTGATATTGTATATTCATGGACAGTAAGTGTGATGGAATAGAACAAGGAAGACAGGGTATCTCCACTGAGGAGGTGGCATTTGAACTAAGATTTGATAGAGGCAAGGGTTTGAGCTGTGGGATTATCAGGGGGTGGGTGTACGTGTTCCAGGAAGAGGGAACAGCTCTGCAAAGGGAGCCTGTCTAGAAGGTTCCAGGAGCAGCAAAGAGGCCACAGTAGCAGGTCAGGGTAAACCAGAGTATAGTCAGGAAGTGCATGGGGAAGAGGGTGTTCCAGGCCATGAGAAGAACTCTGGCTTCTGGGGAGTCAAGGTGGTATTTTGAGCAAGTGCCATGATCCAAATGATGTTTGCAAAGGTCCATTGGGTACACTAGGTAATAGGGAAGCCACTGGGTTTAGAAAGAAGAAAAAGAGGAGACCTATGAATGGGGTGACCCCAAACTCCTGGGGATCTGCAAAACCCATTCTTTATATGTGTGTTTAAAAATGTATCTTTCATTATTATTTAGGTGTGGCAAGGCCAACAGATCAGGAGACAACTGCTGTCGACGAGACAGTTTGTTACTCATAGTTCCCAAGAGGAGGGACTGGCACACCATGCAGGGCCACCCAGGGGAGCACCAGGGTCTGTCAGGAGGCAGAGGGAGGGCGTGGAAAACGCTGGCAAGAGCCTTTATTGCAGTTTCCATGAAAAGACACAGGAGAGGCAGCATAGGTAGTTTGAATAATTTCAGCAGGTTCAGGGGCACAGGGGCTGTGCCTGCTTGTCTGGTGGCTGGCCCTGGGGTGACCAGGGCAGGTGGACGGTGGCCAGAGTGTGAGAGCCCCACAAAGGAGGTGGTTAGGAGTGTAGGCTCTGGATTGGGTGTTTTCTATGTGAAGTGTATTAACCGGTTAATTGTTTCCATCTCTAGGAATTGGCTAATTCTGGGGGGCGAGAGATGGGGGAGCAGTCCCTCCAGGATCACCAAGACCCCAAGATGTCAGTCAAGACATCAACAATACAGAATAAAAAAACACGTTTGATACACACTAATTCTCGTTAGTATCATTCAGGGACCCCTCAGGCCAACGGAGTCAGAATTTGGAGGGAGTTTGAGAGTCTCATGTTCAACCAGTACTGAGAACCAATGCCTCACACCCACTCCCCATGGACAGGACACCCAATGGCCTTGGCTTGGCCACTCCCTGGCTGTGAGGTCTGGGCCAGGTCACTTTCTCTCCGTGAGCCTTGGTTTCCTCCTCTACAGAATAAGAAGTATGTTTTGTGCTTCACAGATGATGGGAATCTACATCTTGTAAAAATGCTTTTTGATTGTAGCAAGTTCTACAAATATATCCTTGTGCTTTTTATTTTGTGGATTTCTTTTCCTGAGAGCTTTTGAGATCATTTCAGAAGTGGGACTCTGGGTAATGTTTTCACCTTTCTTCTCGTGGCATTTATTTTTCTCTGCCTTGCCTGATTGTCATGTGTGTACAGGGGGCATCCTCCCCTACGATGCTGGATGTTCCTTAAAAGCAATCAGTGGCCCTTCCTCTTTGTCCTTGGCACTCAGCACAATGCCTAGCTCCCTGGCTCCCAAAAAAAGTTTGTTAAATGAAAGCAAGAGGGCTTGAGCAGTAGTAGCTCAATAAATACAGATTGCCCACAAACATCCCCTGCAAACTCTTTCTTGTATACAATGGCACTGAAGACTTAAGAGGCCAGAGAGGTCTTTATGAACTGTTAACTATCTGACTTGGGGGAAATGGCTTGTTGCTTCTGAATGATTGTCCAATTAACAAGAGGTTATGGTTCTAGCAACAGGGATGTTTCTTTTATTCAACAAACATTTATTGAGTTGCTACTATGTATCAGACCCAGTCAGAGAATAAGACAAGGATAAATCCCTGTCCTCAGTGAACTTATAGCTTAGAAGAGGATACACACAGAGAAACAATGAATTCTAATACAAATGATTCTTCTGCTATCACAGTTCAACTAATAAAGGTTATTTTACACAAGTTTTAAAAAGATTCACCATTTATTACAGTGGATTTTTTAAACTTAAAATAAAATGGGAGAAAGCAAGCAAGCGTAGGTTAAGTACGTGATAAAGATCGATGAAACTTCTGTTATAGAGGCCAAAAGGAAAGCCTTGTAGCCTTCTTAAGAAAATAATTGGAATAGACAGAAGCTGACCCATTCAATGAGCCATTAGGTAAGCAGAGAGCAGACAAATAAACAAAGCCAGGTTATATACATCCCAGTGCCAGGAGCCTAAATAATAAGATGGCTCATGTGGATCCTTGGCAGCCAATGGAGATCTTGACATCGCTGGCATCTCAGAGACCTGGTGGCAGGGGAGCAATTGACGAAATGAGCTTCTAAGCCAAAAACTACACAGGCAGAAGAGGGACAGGAAAACGGAAGGAGAAAACCTGCTTGGAGAGGGATGATATAAACAGTCGTGGGGGACCTGAATCTACCCAACAAAAGGGTATGTTAGAGAATCCCAAGAGCGGAAACTCCATCTCGTGTCATGGGAAGGATTTACTACATTCATCATCCACACCCTGCCCTCCACGCACCCTGCCATGGCCCTGGCAGGGATGACAAACAGCCAAGAGAAACACTAACTGGCATTAGCCAAGTGCCCAAATGAGTCCTGGTATTTTCATGAGAACCATTCATTACCCACTGCCTGGCCAGGGTTAAAGCCAGATATCTCCCTGATCAGACAGGAAAGGCCAAATGGCTTTGAAGTTCATTGGCTTTTCTTTTTTTAATTTTCAAATTTACAGAAAAGTTGAAAGAATGGTACGATGAACACATATACCTTTTCCCTGGCTTTCAAAGTTTGATGCATAACAGTGTTGACAGTTACAGCAAAGGGTGTTTAACAATGTTAACAGTTGGCCCTTATCTCCCCTCTCCCCGCCCCCCAATTCCCTCTCTGTCTCCTTGTTGAACATTCATGTCACTTCACCCCTGCTCACATCATAATGCATCTCCTAAAAATAAGAACATCCTTCTATTTTTTTACAGGGGGTGTTACTGTTTACGTTTTAGTGGTAACGGCTATGATAGACCATCACACCTGTAAGAATTACCAGTAACTCAATTATCCAATACATTTCCCCATTCGTTCCCTGAATGTTTCGTTTTATTTTACTTGGACCAGGATCCAACGAGGTTTGCCTGTAGTATTTGACCGTGTTAGCTCTTTAGACTCTTTTAATCTATTATAGAATAGTTCCCCACCTCTTTTGTCTTGTTTTCATGTCATTGAGTTTCTTTTTTTTTTTTTAAGTCTGGGGCCAGTTGTCCTGTAAAATACCCCCTTCCTGGATTTGCTGATTGTTTCCTCACAATTAGATTCAGGTTAAACACTTTGACAGCAACACAGGTGACGTGGTCTTCTCAGCGCTCACCATGTCCAGCTGTCCCACCTTTGGTGACTGGGTAAGGCGGTGTAAAGGTCAAGTTTTAATGAGGAATGATGAGCTGACTGACTCCTACAATAGGTGGGTTAGGACCCTGGCCCTAACTGATGAACAGTGACTGGCCAGGAAGTCATGGAGGAAAGGCACAAAAATTGACAAAATAATAATAACAATAACAATAATAGCTACTAAGTGCTTTCTGGCTATAAGGCAAATGGCTAATTTTTACATGGAGTGTCTCACTTCACCTGTACAGTAGGTACTACTGTCCAGGTTTTACTGACAAGGCTCAGAGAGGGACGGTGATTCTCCCAGGGTCACACAGCAAGTTAGTGGCAGAGTCAGGATTCAAACATCAGGCATCCAGTAAAATGTGCAAATCCACATTTTACCACCAGGTTAGACCATGCCCTAACCACATAGCAAATTCAGTGTCTCAGGGGAAAAGTACACACCCAATATTTAGCCTACCTAGCTACCTGCTCTGTTTTAATACAGTCAAAAGTAGAAAAACATAAAGAGGGCAGTTAAAAAAGTGAACAAGTATAAAAGCAAGAGGATTATCTCAGGACTACTTACTGGACGAAAAGTGCCTCATTACAGAAAAACATGCAGACAGCCTGTATCGATTTGCTTTAGTCAAATCATTTTTACCTCTTTAAGCCTCTGTTTTCTCATCTTTAAAATGAGCGAAAAGTACCCCAGAGTAGAGGCTGATCCAGGTTCTTATGGGATTTGAGGCTTATTCAATCCAGAGAGCCCTCTTTAAGGAAAAAAAATTATTAATAAAATCAGAAATGAAAGTGAATATCTAGAATGAGAAAAAAAAAAAAAAAAAAGATCACCACAAATACCACTCACAGCACAACATCCCAGCCTTGGAGAGAGGTACGTGCCAGCGAGGCGGCTCGAAGCTTAAGGTTCATTAGCATCCCAGCAAGTCCGCCTACAGCCGGGAGTCGTTCTCAATTCCTCCCCTCCTCTCACGTAAGACATCCACCGCAGCAGCAATGCCTGTGAGCCTGACCCTTGCAGTGTGTCCCAGATCCGACCACTCTCACACCAGCCTTGCCGCCCTCCTGCAAGTCACATCTCCCACCTGGACTGTTGCAACTGGTCTCCCTACTTTTATTCTGGTTCCTCTACAAGTCTGTTCTCCATCCAGCTTCCAGAAAGATACTTCTAGAAGGTAATAAGGTGCTGTCATTCCCTGTTCTCAGCCCTACAGTGGCTCCCAGAACACTTCCACTGCCCTGTCCTATACCGTAGCCATGAGCCACATGTGGCTGTGGAGTACTTGAAAAGTGGCTCATTCAACAGAAGAAATAAATATTTAATTTACTTTTAATTTTAACTGGTTTACATTTAAAAACTGATGCCCAATTCTATTATTGGGAAACTTTTAAGTATGATCGGAACAACCTGGGTATATGAATCTACTTTTTCACTGTAAACTTATGAAATCTAAATATGGATCAATTATTTCAGATAAAAATTCGATACCTGAGTTGGGAAGTTCTGTACATATAAAAATATGCACTAGATTTTCAAGAAATAGTATAAAAAAGAGTTTGAAATATCTCATAATTTTTTTTACATTGATTGCATGTTGAAATGTTAATATTCTAGAGATCTTGGCTAAATAAAAGATATTAAAATTATATCACTTCTCAGCCTTTTGGCTAAGATCAAGTGTAAAATATGTCACCTGTTTCTTTTTGTTTTTCTTTAATGTGGCTATTGGAAAATTTTAAATGACATGTATAGTTTGTGTTATGTTTCTCTTGGACAGCACTCTCTTGAGTAAAATCCTATGTCCTGGTTCCTGTCTCTCCCTGACCTTGTCACCTAAGCCTTTCCTCAGGATCACCTGTACAGTTGTCCAGGTGTGTCCTGAACAATGATGTTCGGTGGCAATTGGTCTATCCAGGAAGGGTAGCTTTTCTTTTTTTTATCTTTTTAAAAAATTTTTTTAATTTTTTAGAGACAGGATCTCACTCTGTCTCCCAGAATGGAGTGCAGTGGCCCAATCATAGCTCCTTGTAAACTTGGATTGCTGGGCTCAAGTGAGGCACCTTTTTCTAATTAACATAAAGGTACTTTCTGGGCTAGTACCATCTAAATTATGCCAATCTTATTCCTGCTGCAGGGTCATTGGGCTTATTGTAGCATCTGCCCATAATGCTCTTCCCACTGGCTCACTCTCTGACTTCATTCAGGTCTCTATTTAAAGTCAACTCTTCAGAAAAGCCTTCCGCAATTGCCTATGAGCAAAGGGGCTAAAATGGCACCCAAACTCCAGTCACTCTACCTGTTCTTCATAGGACTTGCTCACACCTGGAGTTCTATTATGTATTTATTCACTTGCTTGTTTGTCCAACACCCCCCTCAACTGGAATGTAAGTTCATGAGGGTGGGAGCTTTGTCTAACTTACCAGTATATTGTCAGTGCTAAGAACAGTGACTGGCGCATAGTAGGGCTGTCAGCTGAATGAATGGATTCCTGTCTCAAAGGATGGCTCACTGCACTTAATGAGGCACACGGTGTGTAAGTGCTTCGCAAATAGTTTAGATCACTGAAAGAAAAAAACGATTGTCCAAACAGAAGTAGAGAGTCCTCTGAGCACAGCCAGACATAATTGGCCACCAAGACTTTGTTGTGTAGCTTGCAGGAGACTCTCAAACCCAATCCCATGCAAAGAGACCTTTAATGTTGTTAATGACATGGCTCAGGGTACCTGGAAAGGCAAGGGATGGAGCTGACCTTGGAGAGCACAGAAACTGAGCAATAGGGAAGATAATCTTCCTGACCACTCTCTAAGTCTCTCTTCCTCCCTTTCTCCTGATTCCCATTCTCTGGGCTTGTTGGCATCATTCTTACATGATTCAAACATGTTCCTTCATTGATGATGTGAAAAAAGGGCTGTAAGCAGCTCTGGAATGGCCTGCATGGGTAGAGAGGGTACACCCCATGGGCTCCACTTAGAAAAACTTCAGGGAGGGTACTGGGGACCCATCACTGGACCACTTACAGTGGCCAAGGGGACTGTGTACCGTGGTTGGTGATCTGCAGCAGAACCACCACTATGGAGTGTAGGGGGAGCATTTCGCCAAAGAGAGAGGAGGTGGTACTGGCCAGACAAGCTTCGCAGGTGGGAAGTGGTGGAGTCAGAGCCTCAGCCCAGGTCCGTCTAACTCTAAGGCTGGTGCTCTCCATCACTAAGCAACACAGCCCCTCTATCACTGGTCAAGGTCAGTGTCCTGCCAGCAGAGCAAAAACCACCAACTCAGTTGCTCACTCCATTTTTGGAAAGGATGGTTTGACTAATAGATGTTCCCTACCAGGGGAAAGGATAAAAAGAAAACAGTTAACAGATTGAATGGACTCCTAGACTTGGTCTACAGAGGCTATTTGAATAGCTTCTACAGCAGACAGGTACTAGATCAAATCGTGGTCAATACCAGGATGTTCTAAGCCAGATTGGAAAGAAGTAAGTGCAGATAAATCACTACGAGCAGATGGCATCCACCTGAGAGAGCTGCAGGAGCTCATGGATGAAATTGGGATGGTTGGTTGGCAGGAATGTGGGACCTGTCAGCCCAAATGGCCACTATAGTGGAGAGGATGTCGGCTCACAGATGTGACCCTGGCCATAAGAGTGCCTCAGCAGGGCCTGGGGAATTACAGCACAGATGAGTCAGCTCTCAGCCTCCATCTGGACCAAGCTAGTGGCAGGCAGAATAAAAAAGAAACCCGTGGACTTAAAAATAACCTACAGGGCAGGAAACGAATGGGGTGTGGGAGCAAGAGCGGCCACACAGGTGCTGCCCAGAGAAATCATACTTGATGACTGTACTACAGTCTTCCAAGACCCAGGGGGGTGAGTCACTGAGTGTGTACAAAGGGAAACTGATGGCTCTAATTTCCACGGGGGTCGTGTACAGCAAGCAACCGATATATCTGGAAAAGAGTAGGTTTTCTGAGTCACACTGTCCTGGCTCAAATCCCAGCTCTGCCACCAACTTACACTGGGACTGGTTGCAAAGCTAGCCAGAATCTCGATTTTCTCACCTGTAAAATGAGGAGATTCACACCTGACTCCAAAGACAGTTTGGAGGATTAAAACTGATAGGAAAAGCACCTGGCAGGTAGCAGGTGGGTAATAAATGATGGCCAGTATTATCTACTACATCTGGAGCCAATGAGTATTCTAGCTGAATTCTAGGGAGCCCTGGGGTCTCTGGAAGCATTTGGGGCCACTATGGAGGGTCTTTGGGGAAGTCAGGAAACAGGGCTCCAGACCCCCTCACAGTTTTCCCCGAACAGTTCTGCTTGTAATTACCTTCTTCATAAGATGCCTGTTGAGAAAAGGTGTAGCAGGATGGGATTCTCTGTCCCCTCACCTTTCATCGCATCCTCACTGCCTATAGGGATCATTTAATATGGTTAATGATAGTTCTACTTAAAAGGAACACAAGTTCATTTGCTTCTAGGTTTACCATCCCGAAGATTCTGAAGCACCTGCACCTTTAGTGCAGTGGCTGAGAGCAAGAGCTCTGGAGCTAGACTGTCCGGGTCTAAATTCTAGTTCTAGCTGGGTCACTCTAGGCTAATTATTTAATGGTTTTGTGCCTCAACTTTCTCATCTGTAAAATGGGCTTGAGCATAATAGTAATACTTGGCTGATAAGGGTTAAATGAGTTCCACTGACAACAATACCTTGCACCATCAACTGCTTGCTGTCATCACGATCACCACCACCATCATTGTCATCATCACCATCATCATCCTCATCATCACGATCACAACCACCGTCCTCGTCACTATTACCATCATCATCTTCTTCGTTATCATTATCACTGTCATCATCATCACCAATATCATCAGCAGCAGCAGCCGCATCTTCATCATCACTGCACCCATAGAAATCTGTGACGATCTCCCTTGCCCCCCAGGATAGAACAAAGAATCACAGTTTCCCTAACTTTGTATAGGAAACCAGAAGCTGACAGCTAGGACTCTGGGTGGGGAGTGGGTAGACAAGGCGCACTGTGGAAGACAGGATCCCCTACAGCCTACATCTGAGGCCAATTCTGCAAAGACTACAAAGCGATCCAAGCAGTAAAGGGCTGTTTTCTGTGTGGCACCATTCCCAGGGCCCCTGTTGATATGCATAATCAGCTACCAGACAATCGAGTACCTTCTCTGGTTTTAACCTATACATTCACATTCTTCTAGAGGTCGAGTGGTGGCATGACAGCGGAGTAACTACGGATTTGGCTGCTACAAAAAGTTTGAAAAATACCTAAACTTTCAAGACTTCAAGGAATTGGGAAATAATTGAGCTGCTGACTGATTGACACAACCAGAGACACAACCAGAGAGTGCTAGCCGGCAGGGAACACATGCCACAAAGGGACAGAGCTTTCTCTCGGACAGGGATGTGTAAAGAGTGAGACTCCTGAAGGATCCATGCCAGCCCCGGTTTTATTTAATATTCTTTTACAAGAGCTGAAGGAGGCGGGGTTGGGGGGAGCAGAGAAAGCTCTGGGTTTGCAGATGAAAGGGCAAGAGGTGGGAAATTGATGACAGGAAAACAGTAAGATCTGAAGGCTCTGTGCAGGTGGGCAAGAAGGAGGGAGATGAGATCGAACGTGCGCAAGTTCAAGGTGATACACTTAATAAAATGGGAGCCTTCGAGCATGCGGTCTCGGCACAGTCCCCAGGCTCCAGACATCACCAAGAAGAATATTGAAATCACAGTGGGAAGGTTGCCCATTTTTTACATGTTAACTTCATTAGCACAGTTTCCCTCCAGTTTCCTATATTTGGGGAGATGTTTTGAGCCCCAGCCCAGTGAGGGACAGTAATGTGATGCCTGGGAAGATGAATCGGGAGGGTGGGCAAGGGGGAGCCTGCCATCAGCTGAGTGGACCATCTGGCTTGTTCAAGTGCTAATGGCCTTGTTGCTTTCCAGAGGATGACCTACAGAGGGGATAAAAGCCATAATGCTGTTATCAATTCCCAAGATGCCACCCTTTCAACTCAAGTGATAGATGACTGTGTTTTCTCTCCAGAATGCCTGTGTGCCATCAGTGGTCCCCCATGCCCAGTGGCAATATTTGTGGGCCACAAATGCTTAGGATGAGCCGCTTATAAGGCTACTTCCTATTCTTGTGTCCTGTAGTTGAGTGCTCAGGGTCTATGTCCCTGTTGTGCAGATTTCCAGTGTGAGTTCATTGTATGAATGGCCTGAAAGGACTCTCTAACCAGCTGGCTCTCCCAAATGAGCTCATGCTGCCTTTTTCACTCCTCGGTTTTCTTCCGTAAAGCTGAGTTTAAGAGCAAGGCAGACTTGGCTTTTAAACAGTATTATGTGTCATCTAAATAAATACATTTCACTGGGGAAAACATGCTAAATATGATATTCCCTGAGTCACAAAACAGCTGTGCTGGCCTCACAGTGTAAATCTGTTCCCCTGTCAGTAATAACGATCAGAGAAGAAGGGAGCTAGATCACATTTCACAATGGGCGATCCCAAGAGAAGCAGGAAGGAGCCACCTCCTGGCGTTCAGAGGGGACCTTCAGAACTGCTACAGGAAGCATGTTAGCCAAAAAGAATAGCACCTAAATAAAATCTGACCAGGGTGCGTGGAGCTCATACTGACATGGAGTTAATGGAGAGAGAGGGAGACGGGCAGAGGAAGTTCTACAAAGCACAAAGAGTAGATCTCCCTTTGCTTCGATTCCTATTTTGACTTTAAGAGCTAAATCAAACTCAACACGCTTCCCACCCACCCACCACCACCTCTGCCAAGGGCTAGGGGTCTCAAGTTCCACAAATAAATGAGCTAATACTTGCAAAGCCACCCTGTAAAGTTTAGAGCGCTATGGGCGCTTTATTTATCATATAAATGACCATTTAGAGTTGTGGCTCTCTCTGTGGACGTGGTGTGACAGTTGTGGGAGACTTGGAAGAAGGAGGTAGAGCTTTAGAATAAAGTCAAATCCCAGCTTTCTTACTTTCAAATGTCAGAGAGTCTTAAAGAATGGCTCTTGCTGTGGTCACCTTCCCTGAATTCAAAATTCAGGAGGCAGAAAAGAAAAGAAGAGTCTATTTCATTTTACTTTCCCCAAATGGCAATTTAGTTCTGCATTTCCCTAACCTAATTAATGGGAGGCCACTCATGTCACTGAGGAGCAGGGCTCACTGTCCATTACCATATTTTCCCGCTAAGCTCTACTGCGGAGGTGACAGTTTGGGAAGGAATCTTTAAATCACGCTAATAAGTTGCCTAATTTTTTAAACACATTTTTCAAGACCATTTTGAGCCCATTCCTAGGAGAGAGACAACAGGTGAAAGGCATAAGGATATTATTATCAGCTGTTTAGAGGTTTGGGGGAGATTATCCCAACAGGGCTGTCACCTTCAAATCTTAATCCTTTTAGACCTCAACAAACAGCCTACCGGTTTCCCCCTTTCCTAAGTCCAAGAATGCCGCTGGCCAAAGTGGCCCGAGAACATTTCAGAAAGAACTCAGGCAATTGAGAGCCCAGGTCTAAGATGCTAAGACACCCTCCATGGACCAGCTGTCTCCACAGCCCCGTCTTTGAATTTTCATCTTTGTGCCAGCTGCTGCTCATGTACCTCTGAAGTGCATCAGCCACCGAGAATTACATGTGGAATGCACTGTCTTCTAATAAAAAAACCTGAAATTAAATCTTCGTGTCCTTTGATAGCAACTTTCAAAAGCAAAATTGCCTGCTCAATTATCCAGATAGCCCTTTTTGCCTATCCAGAGAAAAATGACACACAACAGAGTTAATACACTTAATATTTTGTTTTCAGAGGCATGTACCATAGAATATCTGTTAGTGTAATTAATTTGAGTCGTGCCTACCAAGAAATTATTTAATTATATTGCTAGTTAAATAGGTGATATGATTATAATAAACTCACATTTTTTTTTAATCCTATTTATTACCAGGTGGTAGGAAGAAATCGAGAGGGTTAGAAATCATTACTGAGAAGGCTTGAACAACCACAATTTACTGCAAAGAGATAAAAACCAAACACCTCAGCCACATTATCGCCATAATTGTCTGCAGTTTACCCATCTTGTAAAATAAACGGATCATGAAATGTGAGAGCACGTTTCAAAACATACATAGAAGGTGTTAGAGTGATTATGTGTAGGATGCCTGACTTAATTGTAAATTGTTTTTCTTTTGGTGGGAAGTGAAAAGGTATTAATTAGTAGTGATTTGGACGAGACTGGAAGTCCACGGACTTTGGTTTAATGAGAACTCCGCAGAGGTGGCTGCACACTGCAGAGAGGCTTCCCCAACCTCCACCACCCCCCCTTTTTTTTTTAGCTTTTAATGGCATTTTGTTGTTTGCTAATCCCTGGTGCGGGCACACACTTGCAGATCTGAGATGTGTTGAATGTACAAGTGGCTCAAGTTTTAACAAGAAGCTTTTCTCTCCTAACTCCAGGTGGCAAAGACAAAAGCTGGACTGCATTGTGTGGCCCCGGGGAGCTGCAGACTGGGGATTAGAGCCTCGGCCCCGGTGCCAGCTGTCTCTTACAACTTCAGAGGTGCTGGCATCACATCGAAATCCGACTCAACGCTCCCTTCCCAGGCACCCCGTTCTGAGCCTTTTCCACCAACAGGTCCTTATTCTCCGCCGCCAAAATAATTTATGGGTTTCCACTGTTCTCCTTGGCTGCAGCCTCAAGTACACCGACTCCTCCCTTTTCTGGACAGACTCTCCATAATTCAGCTGGCATCTCATCGGCACCTCGCTGCTCTCCCCTCCTTCCTCTCTCCAGAGTCGTGATTCTTCCTTCTCGAGTCGAAGAGGGATCACAAGCGAATAGACACCAATCTTGAGCGCAGTGCGGGTTAAACAGAATGGGGAATGAACTCGACCACATTTTTGCTTCCCTTATTTCAAGGGAAATAAGCTCAATATTTCCCTTGCACAGAGAGAGCGTCAGCTCCACTAAGGCGACAAACCTCGTCCCTTTTCTCCCCGTCAACACCACAATTCTGCATTTCCCACCCACAGATACGACTATTCATGGCATTGTTTCAAGGAGCATTTCCAGAGCTTCAGCATGCTCTGGTTTACCTGGCTAATTGATTCCATCCTCTTGTATGATGCAAAAACAAAATCATTATGATACAGCGTCTTTAGTTAAGTTGCAAATGGGGTCGAAATGCCTGGGCAAATGGGTCTGGCCATCAAATTCAGACTGTCATCTTTTGTGATCCATCTTCCCAGGAAAGCCACAGATAGTATAAAAGACGCTGATTAACCTCACCAGCACTGCTGCAGATAAAACAATGATAATATGGACCTGAAAAATGAATTATTTAAGATGGACTTCTGTGTAGACTATGTGTGTGTTTCATACCAGCTCTGTGATGTTTGTAGTTCGGTTCGGACTTCCATCAGTCCATTAATTTCACTGACAGATTCCAGGGAACTGTGAGCAGTCACTGGAAGCCTTGGCTGGGTATGATGCTGCCCAGGGACAGTGGCCCACATTGCAGACCCCAACACATGGGGGAGCAGGTACATGGAGCACAGCTTGCCAACACTCAACACACAGGGGACAGATCACATGTAGGAAACCTTAAAAGTGCTGTGTCCTTCCAGTCCAGCCGAGAGACCCCATCAACATGTGTCTGTAGTCTTTACCTTTTACAATAATACATCTCAGCATTTTGTTTAATAATTTAACATTTTTGACAAAAACATGAAGGAGTTAACATTAAAAAATGCTGGCAGAGAGCACAGAGGATTTTTAAGTGTGGTGAAACCTCTATGTGTGATACTGTAATGGTGTACACAGGACATCAATCTACCTCTGTCCAAACCCATAGAACATGCAACACCAAGAGTGAGCCCTAATGTCAACTGCGCACTTTGGGTGATAATGATGAGTCAGTGTATAACACCTTTATCAGTTGTAAGGAACATAGCATTCTGGTGGGGCACGTTGACAACGCAGGAGGCTGCGTGTGTTTTGGGGGGCTCAAGGGTATGTGGGAACTCTCTGTACCTTCTGCTCAATTCTGCTGGAAACCTAAAACTGCTCTAAAAAATACAATCTACTAAAAAACAAACACAAAAACAATGGGTCATCCCGCCACAAATCCTTTATGAAATGAGATCAACTTAAAATATTTTAAAATTAGCCATGCCACAATATTACAGTATATTTTTGTTCTATTTAACAAACAAACAAACAAAAGACACTGACAGTAAGTAAACGAGGGGCACCTAAAAGAAGCAAACCTTGGACACGTGTCTAAAAATAATACCTACGTCTCCCTTTTTAGCTTTAATTATTTTAACACCCCTGGTGAGCTGTCTGAGAGCTGAGATGGGAACATTCTCAGGAGCCTCCCGGCAGCCCCTGACACTTGGTTGTTACTTTATTTAAAACAGACATCAGGTGAGGGAGGGAAACGGGAAACTTAGAGCCAGGAGGGAATTTGGGAATGTCGTCAAATCCACCTACAGCTGTCGGCAGGACAGCAGCTCCCTGAACAGTCACTGGTACCGGGTACCGAGGATACTGAAAACCACCCAAAACTTAGATCTCCCTCCCAGCTGCTTTGCAGGGCTCGGGGCATTAACCCTGAAGTCCTGCCTTATGTTGCAAGCAGAAGTCCCGCCTTCTGATTGGGTCAGCACTGAAGAAGATTAAAAACTAGCTTTTTAGGAGGAACTGTGTAGACATAATGTTGAGAAAATGAAGCCAGCCATTGAAGAGAATGATTCTGCAGGGTTCCTTCACGGGTAAGTCAAAAACCAAACACAATTGATGGTGATAGAAGTCCCAAGAGCGGTTTTTCTTTGCTGGGGCTAACATTGAGGGGAAACTTCTGGAATGCTGGAATCTATGCCACGCTCTGATACGTGTTTGCTTTGTAAAGAGTCATCCAGCTGTACCCTCGAGATGTGGGAATTCACTCTGTGAGAGTTACACCTCATTCAGTTACGCCTTTATAGGGTCTTGACCTCCCTAGCTCATACACCTTGACAAATGTTGAACATGCAGAAATGTACAGGGAATGATGCCTTGCACACTGCGTACTAACAGTCTAACAACTCTTATTATTGCTGTTTCCTCCAAGTCCTTTTTTTTTGAAGAAATAAAGCATTCCAGGTAGAATTCTACTGCAGATAGAATCGAACCCTTGACATATCTGTTTCTGATCACATTATTCTGCCCCTCCCTCTCCAGAGGTAAACATCATCCTGTGTTTAGTATTATTCATTCTCGTTTATGTTTTTATACCTTCCCAACATATATATTTTATTGAGCCATAAAAGATACATTGTGTTGTTTTGCAGGCTTTTAAACTTTATATGAATGGTATCATACAGTTGGAATCATTCTGCAACTTGCTCTTTCAGTCAAGAGATTTAAGAATTATCCATACGGATTCAGGTAGCTCTGTTCCCTTCATTTTGACCATTATGTTGTACTCCATTGCACAAACATGCTGTTAATTTATTTATCCATTCTCCTGAAATAGACATTTAGGTTGTACGGGGAAGAGAGTTGGTTGCTTCCCAAATCGCTTCTCCCTTTGTTAGTAACAGAAGCCTACATTTATACAAAGCTGCAAGGTGTCCAGTTAAAAGGCTACCTTTCCCCACCTTTCTTGCTCCCAGGTGTGGCCACATATATATTCTGGCCACTAAAATATAAGTAAGACTTCCAGGGCAGGACATGAGAAGACACCTTCAAAGAGGGACAGACTGGGCATGCCCTTTTGCTCTTCCTCCCTCTCTCTTTCCTGCTGAATGCGGATTTGATTGCTGGAGCTCCAGCAGCCGTAGGAAGCCCCGCAGTGGTGCTGAGGTGGGAGGCTACCTGCTAGGTATGACAGAGGAGGAAGACGGACGAGACCATGTCATTGGCAACTTTGTGGAGCCTTCATCCCAGCCCTGGACTTTCTTTTAAATGTGAGAGAATAAAACCCTTATGTATTAACATAATGAGAACAGTTACATGGCTGGATACTTTCTGGAAAGACCATACTGAGAATATTTGAGAGTTTCTGTTTCTGTCTATTGCCATTCTTGGTATTGTAAGGATTTTACATTTTTGCCTATCTGATGGGTGTGAAACAAGATCTTGCTTATTTTGTTTTTGTTTTTGTTTTTGTTTTTGAGACAGGGTCTCTGTTGCCCAGGCTAGGGCAATAATTAAATTATTTTAATTGGCGTTTGTCAGATTACTAGTGAGACTGAACATTTTTTCCCTATGCAGGCTTCCCTGTCAATGAATTATCTGTTAACTTTCTTTGCCAATTTTTCTATTGATTTTTTTGTTTGTTTTCTTCTCATTGACTTGTACGAATTCTTCATATATTCTGGAAACCACACCTTAATCAGGTATTTCTCTTTTTTTTTATCAGTGTCGTATATTTTTACTTTGTCTTTTGTTGTACAGCACTTTTATTTTATTATAGCCAAATTTATACATCTTTCCCTTGACAGTTTGTACCTTTTTTTGTCTTGCTTAAGAAATCTTTCCTCCAGGAAGGCCAAAAATATATTTTTCTTTATTTTGTATCAAACGTTTTCCAATCTTATTTTTTACATCTAAGTCTTTAGACCACCAGGAATTTATTATTGCATACATTATGGAGAGGGAACTAATTTTTTATGTAGATTACCAATTGTCCCAAACCTTTTCCCTGCTAATTCATAATATTAGTTTCCATATACATTTGTTTGATTCTGTTCTTCCTATTCTAGTCCATTGATGTATCAGTCCATCTTTCTGTTATTACCATGCTGTTTAAAACCCCAAAGCCCGGTAAAAATGTTGGTATCTAGGGCAAGTTTCCCCTTGTCCTTCACATGACATTTTGAATGACCTTGGGAAGTTCCTTGAGAAACCATGTTGAGATTGAATTCAACTTATGAATTAATTGGAAGAGAATTATTATACTCTATTATAATAATTATTATATTATACATAATAACATATTATATTATTTTATAATAATTATATTATACTGGAATAAAATTTATTATAGTGAGATTCCCAAGCTTGCACAGGCTGGAGATATTTTGGGTTCAGTTCCAGACCACCCCAATAAAGTGAATATCCCAATAATGTGAGTCATGTGAATTTTTTGGTTTCCTACTGCATACAAGAGTTATTTTTACACTCTACTGCAGTGTATTAAGGATGCAATAACATTATTTTTAACCTTAATTTAAAAATTTTGTTGCTAAAAAAAATGCTAACAATCATCTGAGCCTTCAGTGAGTCATAACGTTTTTGCTGGTGGAGGATCTTGCCTCAATGTTGATGGCTGATGAATGATCAGGGTGGTGACTGCTGAAGGTTGGAGGGCTGTGGAAATTTCTTAAAATAAGACGACAATAAAGTTTGCCACATTGATTGGCTCTTCCTTTCACAAACGTTTTCTCTGCAGCATGTGATGCTGCTTGATAGCAGTAAATCCGCAGAACTTCCTTCAAAATTGGAGTTAATCCTCTCAAACCCTGCTGCTGCTTTATCAACCAAGTTTATGTAATATCCTAAATCCTTTGTTGTCATTTCAACAATGTTCACAGCATCTTCACCGGGAGTAGTTTCCATCTCAAGAAATCATTTCCTTTGCTCATCCAGAAGAAGCAACTCCTCGTCCTTTAAGGTTTTATTATGAAATTCCAGTAATTCAGTCACATCTTTAAACTCTACTTATACTTTTAATTCTCTCGTTATTTCTACCACATCTGTAGTTACTTCCTCCACTCAAATCTTGAACCCTTCAAAGTCAGCCATCAGGTTGGAATAAATTCCTTCCAACCTCCTGTTAACTTTGTTGTTTTGACCTTCTTCTGTGAGTCGTGAATGTTCTCAGTGGTATTTAGAATGGTGACTCCTTTCCAGAAGGTATTAACTTTACTTTCCTCAGGTCCATCAAAGGAATCACTGTCTATGGCAGGTACAGCCTTACAAAATGTATTTCTTAAATAAGAGGACTTGAAATTTGAAATGACTCCTTGATCCATGGGCTGCAGGGTGGATGCTGTGTTAGCAGGCATGAAAACATTAATCTCCTTGTGTGTCTCCATCAGAGCTCTTGGGTACCAGGTACATTGTCAATGAGCAGTAATATTTTGAAAGGAATCTTTTTTTCTGAGCAGTAGTTCTCAACAGGGAGCTTAAAATATTCAGTAAACCACACTATAAACAGATGTGCTGTCATCCAGCCTTTGTTCCATTTACAGAGCACAGGCAGAGTAGGTGTAGCATAATTCTTAAGGGCCCCAGGATTTTCAGAATGGTAAATGAGTATTGGCTTCAAACTTAAAGTCACCAGCTGCATTAGCCCCTAACAAGAGAGTCAGTCTGTCCTTTGAAGCTTTGAAGCCAGACATTGACTTCACTCTAGATATGAAAGTCCTCGATGGCATCTTCTTCCAATTGAAGTCTGTTTTGTCTGCGTTGAAAATCTATTGTGTAGTGTAGCCACCTTCATCAATGACCTTAGCTAGATCTTCTGGATAACTTGCTGCAGCTTCTACACCAGCACTTGCTGTTTCACCTTGCACTTTTATGTTGTGGAGACAGCATCTTTCCTTAAACTTCATGAACCAGCCTCGCTTCCAACTTTTCTTCTGCATCTTCCTCACCTCTCTCAGCTTTCACAGAATTGAAGACAGTTAGGGCCTCACTCTGGATTAGGTTTTGGCTCAAGGGAATGTTGTGGCTGGTTTGATTTTCTAATCAGACTTACTAAAACTTTCTCCGTGTCAGTAGTAAGGCTGTTTCCCTTTCTTCACAACCAGCAATCGCTTGACTTTCTGATGCTTTCTGCATGCAGAATAACGGGCGTCTCTGTCTCTAGGAGGACGGGCAGGGCACTGGCTGATCAAACAAAGGTGGTAGCACCTTTTCTCCTGTGGCACCATGAGACTTCAGTTTGGGTATGGTGATTGTGCTAACTTTGTAAAACTAGTTCAGTACCTTCCTCTCTCTTTCTAATCTCTGAAACGGCTTTCATAAGATGAGGGCTCTCTAGTCTTTGAAGTTTTGCTATAGCTCACCTGGAAGATGATCTACGTCTTTGGTCTGTCTATGAGGGACGGGGGATGGGGTGAGCGTGGTGGTGGGAGTTCTTTTGATTGCCAATTCAACTTTTTCAGTAGTTGTTGATTTATTTAGTATTTTAAAATCTTCTTGAGTTCATTTGAGTAGCCTATCTTTTTCTGTAAAATGATTCATTTCATCTAGGTTTTCAAATGTGTTGGCATAAAGTTACTCATTATATCCTCTCGATTAAAAATCTCAACTGTATCTGTGTTTATTTACTCACCTCTATCCTCGTTATTGCTTATTTATGCCTTTTTATCTGCTTTAAGAAGTCAGTCTTGCTAGAGCCTTGTTTGTTTTGCTTGATTAAAAAGACAGCTTTTAAAAAATCCTTTCTCCTTTAACTGTGCTTTCCAATTTACTATATTCAGTAATTTTTAGCTTTTTCTCTCTTAAAATACAAAAATGGTATTTTAAAATACTATTTAAAAATTTAAATGCAGTAGTTCATTGCATTTCTCAAGGTGTTTCATGGGTTTTTGTGCTGCCTCTTATCTCTTATTTTTCATGCCTTGCCTCTGATGGTGACCATCTGTAGGTCATAAACTCTCTCGTTGCACAGCTGAAAATGTCCCTGGTTTGTCTTTACTGATGAATGATAGTTTAGCTGGATATAGAATCCCAGGAAAGGGACTTATAAGGAATTTTTCTTCGTTGTACTTATCACATTTTATAATTATACATGTTGTGTGATTGTCTGAAAAAATGTTCATCTCCCACCAGAATGATTTTTGTTTATTTTGTTCACTGAACATCCCTGTCCCCCGTAGAATAATGCCAGGCACATAGTAGGCACTCAATAAATAGGTGTTAATGAGTGAATGCATGGATAAATGAATCCTTCACTGAGCTCTCTGTTCTCTGCAGGCAAAGTCAGCTTCTTCCTGCTCAGGGCCGAGTCCCAGTGGCTTGCCTTGTGCCTGATGGAGCAGGAACCAAACACTTGTTGTAGGAATAAACGAACCCACCCATGTTCTAAAACAAAAGAACAAGAATAGTGGGCTTGGAAACTAGTGCCTTTTGAAAAGGCAACCTTCTGATTCTCTAGATTCACATGTTTTTTAAAAACATTTTTCCCTTGCAGTAGCTGCAAGGGAGTTGGGGGCAGGCCGGGCGCTTTCATGAGAGCAAAGCCCTCCTTGGAGTGTTCCCTTTTGCCACCATCGGCACAAACTTTCAAAGATCTGTCCAAAGAAAGGGTAACGTTTTCCTGCTTAAGTGGGAGCCTGACCGCGTCCGTGTTTCTAAACGCACTATGCTGCGTCGTTGCTGGTGGCTCCTTTAAGGGAAAAGGTTGTCACAACAGGAAAGATGACATCCAGATGCTGTCTGCATGGAGAGGCATAGCGACTGATAAAATATTCAGCAGTTACTGCTGCGGCCTCACAGAGGGCCCGTGCTGCAGGGAGGACCCTGCAGCGGAACCAGCTGAGGCCCCAGCGTGAGGAAGTGCATTAGGGTTTTGCAGTAAGGCCCCTTTAGGAAGGAGGCAGGGGCCTTTGAGACCCATTGTACAGGAGGCATTTAGAGAGTTAGCCCCCTGAGAGCACTAATGCTCTTCGATTTGGCCATTTATAAAGTAGAAGAAACTATTAGGATTCGGAAAAGATGTCTGGTCTGCACCAGTTAGAGGACACAGGGGTCACTTGTATGTCAACAAAGTAAAAAGGTCATTCCTAAAGCCCTCAGTCTGTCAGTCAGCCCTGGAACCCAACTCATCATTTCCAGGTAGGCTGTTCTGCTTCTCCGCTCTCTGGGCAGATGTAATGAGTCTCACACGTGTGGAGTCCCAATATTCCCCACTCGGACCTGTTTTTATAGACATAGATGGCACTCTGTCCCACTCAGATAGTCCCCTCTAGTTGGGATACAGAAAATAACGTTGCAACTGACACCCTTTGCCAGTTGGGGACAGAGCTACAGTGCCCATCTCTGCCCCGGGTCACTCACGAGACCACAGTCCACGCCCAGCAGAGTTGGGGCTCCCGGGAGCACAAAAAGAGGAGAAAAACAAGTTTTAAAGATGCCAAAGCTAATGTGTTAGCAAGATTTTCAAAGCATGTTTTCCTTGGCTGTTGGAGAATAGGCCTTTTTGCAAACTGCGTCTCCTTTAGTCATGACGTCTGCTCTGAAACATGGAAGTATAAACAAAGAAAAACATTCCTTCCAAATATTGCAGACAGAGTGCAGTTGCTGAAGGAAAGGAGCAAAAGCAGAATCAGAAAAGTGAATTATTTTTCGAGGCATCAAAGTAGGTTTGCCAAAGGAGAGCGCTGTTTCTTTGTTGAGGGGAGAAAAAGCCATTACAGGACACACTCTATAGTCGCTCTTTCATGTTGATATGTGGCAAGAACGTTTTGGCTGCTCTGTGGCTCACAGAGCCTCGGCCTGGTGGGCCGCCACTCGGTTTTGCTTTTCAGAGATTTCCCAGCTTTGGTGTCCTCAAGAAAGTGACTTACTGAGTGGCTTTATTCATCTTTCAAGTAAAGATTAACAACAGTAATAATAGAGTAATAAGTTGGCCTTGAATCTTGGCAAAACTTAAAACCACATGCACTGGTAATTAAGTTTTTTTTCCTCCCCCACAAAATGAGACTTTTTTTGGACCAAACAAATAGCTTTAGGCGTGTGGACATCTTGATGAGACTGCCTCTTCTCTTTTGAGGATCAAATCCTTGCCAACGTTGTTTGAAGTTCAGAGCCCCGGGTGGGATCTAAGGCGTGTTAATAAAACAGTAGCACGTAGTTGGAGTTGGTCTACGGCTCAAGACTTCATCCCCGGAGGGAAGCGTAGTGGACGACTATAACCGAAAAAAAAATGGTCTCCAAGTCACACTGTCTTATGGAATCAAACATATGTCTTCGCGCCCTGACCACCCAAAGGATTCAGTCACAGGAATGCCTAATTCTCTTCTAATCAATGCCCATCCCAGACGGTCACCAACCATCTCTGCAGCAAAAGTCACTGAGCATTTGGAGGTATACACAGTTTGTTTATGTTGAGTTAGCACAGCCTTGCAAGGCACAGATGTTTTCCTTTTAATCCTGTTTGTACTTTGCAATGGTCACACCCGATGTCATTTGGCTGCAGGAAACTCCTCCAGGAATGATCCTGCAAGAGAAATAGCGTGTGTGTGGTGCCATCTGATTCAGGGTAGCTCCCTGCCTCACTGCATAGCTGAGCACGGTTAATTTATTTGAGCAAAATGGGGT